>CAJNIZ010044363.1:0-13343 GCA_905231905.1 Symbiodinium pilosum
TTAAGGAGTTTAGACAATGGCTCGTATAACCCTAGGCTGTGCCAGCAGCAGGGGCCCGGAGTAGCGCTGGCCTGTGGCTCCATACTATCCGATGCGCTTGCGTCATGCTGTTGATGGACCAAACCCAGCTTAGGGTTTAGGGTTTTGTTTAGGGTTCAGAATTTAGGGTTTAGATTCCAGGCCTTAGGGTGCAGGGTTTAGGGCAAGGTTTAGGGAAATCCAGTTGAATTTAAATTTAATACGGTGAAGAAAGCTCGGGAAGTATAGTCTAGTCAGGGTCAGGCAGGATTTTGCCCATCAGCAATCCTATTGCAACGCGCAGCTGGTCAAATCGAATTAGGCACGCGTTGGCATGCCGGGCCTGAGCCATGGACTTGATGAATGCAGAATCTTATGTATGTTCCCAAGATATATATGGTTCCTAAGTGCGAGGCACCTTAAAAGGGGGGGTTCTAGGATTCTAGGGGTTTTATAGGGTTTAGGGCTTAGGGTTTCTCAAAAGCAGTGGTTCTTTATCAAGGGTCCACATAATGAGGACCATCGTATTTTGGGGCCTATATCGAGGTTCCAAAATTTTGGGAAACTACTGCATTCTGAACCCTAAACCCTAAGGCCTAAACTATAACATCCCAAAATCCCTTATCTACTCTCCCAGACAACCACGCCTCAACTGAGGAGCAAGGACACTTGAAGTGAGCTGCTGACGCTGACTGTAGGGTTGAGTTTTTTAAAGCCCCACGAACCTTTTGAGTCTGCATAACTGCATGGAGGATCGAAGCATAGGCGTGGCATTTACAGCTCCAGTCTGCAACGTCCCTTCCACACAACCCAGGGTTTGGGGTTTGGGGACTAATTTCATACATGAAAACAAATGAATGGCGAAGTCTCGAAATTGCGGTTCCATTTCCAAGACGGTGCAAACAAAAATATCTGGCAAGGACCCAGAAAAGGAAACTCTTTCTTCACACAGACCCACATTGACTTGGCTCATCCACTTGTATCCTGCGCGTAGCGCGCGGTCAGAGCTCTTCGTGCTCATGCTCATGAGGGAAGGCAAGAGGGCCATCCTCAACATCAGCACGGAGCCTGGCCAAGCAGAAGCAAAGGTCTAATTTAGGCCCCTGATTAATAAACCCCCTCCCATTAGGTTTAGGGTTCAGGGTTTAGGGATATTAATAGGGTTCCTAATATCAAGGCCCTTAAAAGGAGGGGGGTTTGCTAATCAGGGTCTACATTAGGGCTTCAGTTGAGGTGTGGGGCTCCTCCATGGCTGAGCCGACCATCATGACATGACTAGACGAATGCCAGCTGTATTCTCAGTTTGCTATCTTAGAATTACTGGTGGTTAGGAGGGAACAAGCGAATATGTTATACAGGGGTGATAATGGTGATATAGGGAGTATATTCCGCCTATTCTTCTCTGCTAACCACCAGCAAATAGATTATAGGGGTCGCTCCTAAAGATTGCAGAATATGATAGGAAGCCGGTGCATTAAAAAACAGTACCATCCTCTTATGATGAAAACATCTACTTAAATCAAAGCACTATGTGGCCTTAAAGCTTTTCCATTGGGAACATTTGCGAGATCAAGGCAGGGGCCCAGCAACCCTAAACGCCTCGAAAGGCGTCCCCAAAAAGATCACCGCCACGGGTCCCGCATGCTCGAAACTCATAAGGGCATCCCATATTCAGAGGAACCCCAAACCCTGAACCAAAAAACCCAAAGCTCCTGAAAGCGAAATCCGTAAACTAATCCCCCAAGCTCTTCAGAATACGCTCCCCTCGAAGTAATATAGAACCTCAACATCAAAGCCTGCATAGAGTACGTTGACTGTATAATCAGTATTGTCTTCAAAAACTCGGGCCACATGCAACTCCTTCTTACCAATAGTTTGGGGTAGGCCACGCTTCTAAGCTCTAGACCCTAACCCCCTGAACCTCAAACCCAAAACCCTAGACCGTAAACCCTAGACCCTAAACCCGAAACAAGTGAAATCTGGCAGCCGACCCTCCATGCTGAAGCCGGAACTGCAGGCCTTCTTGTGGGTTCAGGGTTTAGAGCTTAGGGGGTTTAGGGGGGTCAGGGTTTGGGGATTAGGGTTCAGGGTTTGGGGTTTAGGGATTAGGGTCCAGTGTTTTTTCTCAACCCCTCTTTGAACCTCGCAGCGAGTGTCAAGGGCCAGTTCGGCAAATTCAGGGTTTAGGGTTCAGTGCTTAGGATTGGGGCTTTAGGGGTTCAGGGCTTAGGATGCAGGGGTTGGGTTTCGAGTCGACGGGGGTTCGTACGAGAGGATGGGACTTGAGGGTTATGAACTCATGAACGGGCGCACGGATGTACGGTTGAGGAGTCAACCCTTGAGGATGTCGCGTTGTGCGAAGGTGTACTCGAGCGCTTCTTCAACACACTCGAGGCAGCCCCTAACTTGACAAGCCTCTAACCAAGGTGGTAGTTTCCCAAAATAGGGGGACCCCAATATAGACCCCAAAATACTATAGTCCTTATTATAGTGACCCCCAAAAAGGTACCCATTATTTTCGGAAACCCCCAAGTTTCTTGCGGTTACGGACCCCAAGGTTGACCTTAGTGCAATGCCCCCATGCTTAAGTTGAGATGCCCTTGACTTACAGAAACCAAGGAATACGAGGCTGCAAGGGGGAGGTTGCAAAGACAAGGGTTATATAGGGTTAAGGGTTTAGGATACAGGGTTTAGGGCATAGAGTTTGGAGTATAAGGTTTAGGGTTTGAGGTTATATGGTTTAAGGTTTGGGAAGAACGGCCTTCAGCCCCTCCGATATGCTCCCGAAGGCAAGGTATTGAAACAGCTGGGCTCAGAGCGTGTGCAATTGTGAATGCAGTCCATCTCGGCCTCCAGCAACAGATGTCTTTTTTTGCTGCTTTCCCAGCTGCTTTTTGGCTGCTGAGATTGTTCTTCTTCTTCTGTGGTCACCGAAGCAGTATACCCTATTATGAAGTAGTAGCTTCCATTTTCTTCCCCATTATCCTACATTTATATAACCTCAGTAACTATAGTAGGTTCCATTGTCGTTTCCATTATCCCTATTGTGATTGTCATGGTTGCCTGCCGTGCATTCTGCCGTCACCATATAAGTTGCCGGCATTCCTACTGTTCTTGCTGTTGCCTGAAGTGTGACTAGCATACGGACGTCTCGTAAGTGACATGGACCGACATGCCACGGATTGGGATGTATTTGCTTTCTGATTGTCTTGCGCGAAACATTGCTATGCACGACCTCGCATGGAGACCCCATTCTGATAATGAAGAACTCCAATATACCGTAGTAGTTTCCATTTTCTTTTCCATTCTCCCTAAGCCCTAAATAGTAGTGTCCATTCTCGTTTCCATTATCCCTAAACCCTAAACAGTAATTCGACGTGCTGAGGCTCAAGCTGGCGGATGTGCACCAGCGAGGATCAAGTTGCAACGACAGTTGCGGACTGTGGCCTGAGCACTTGGAAGTTCATGAGTTTAGGGTTTAGGGTTTAGTACCCCTGTGAATTCAGATGTAGCCTAGTTTTTCATAGACCTACTCATAGCTTGATTTTGGCTACTTCTCCCCGCACTTTTACTTACCCAAAAGCCTCCAAGTAGCTTCGGTCCCGAGCCACGTGAAGCAGCTACAAGATCAAGCACATCCCTGACATACCTTCTTTCTTGAGAGTTGCCTTGCTAAGCAGCCTGCTGCAGCCCACTCGTCAAGATGCTGCACAAGCACCTGCATTGACTGGTCAATCTGGTGCACTCAAGTGGTGAATTTGCATCTATACCACTTCTCCAACGATACTACTCCCTTCCCGACGACAATACTCCCTTCCCGCGGTCAACTAAGAAGCCATCGCTTTTCAGGATACGCTGCCTTATCGATCAAGACATTCGTTAGAACTTGGACATCCATGGAAAACATAGAACATGGATTCTTGCCTCGTCGGCGGAGCCCACAGCATCCTTGAGTACTGTCATGCCTGTTTGGTACAGCCCAAGCCCGTCGGCTGCGGCTTCCTGGCATGCATCTACAGCTGCAAACGGGCTTAGTAATAGGTGTATTAGGAAACACTAGCGTTGCTAGTTATAGGGTGTTATGTGAGTGTAGCTTGGATGGGACAACATGTCAAATGCAAAGGCGTGCAGTCGGCCTCCTCAAGCCAGGGCTCCTCTCCGGTTGTTTTCTTCATGGTTGCTGAAGTGGCAGGTTGCGTAGCCTCTTCAGACAAGGGCTCCTCCCTGTCAGCCTTTGACCGGGGCTTGCTTTCCGTTTGTGTCATGGGAGCTGGAGCAGATTGCCCTGGAGTCTCTGCAGGCAGGGATTCCTTCCGGTCGGCATCCGCTTGGGGGGCATTTCCTTCCGTTTGCTTCATCGGCGATGAAGGGAGATGGGTCGTGCTCTCGATGCCTGGCACATCCACTGCCGGATCATGGGAGCCTTTTGGCACAGAGCTTGCTGTTGAACTCTTGGTGAAATCAGACTCTGTGCTTGGCAAAGGATCCGCAATCCGCTCCGATCCCTCAATGTGGTTGAGCGAGGCGTGGTGCCGCGTCTCCATGTGTTCCACGCGTTCCACATAAGCCACATGTGGGCCTACTGTGCCGTCATGGGTATCCTGCTTCGCCTTCATGCCTGATGCGGATGCCTGCGCAGCTGCAACTGTGAGTGCCCGCTGTTTTACAAGCGCTTCAATGCAGTCTTAGACAGGCATGCCAACACTAGGATCACTACGCACAATACGTACTGCTAGAATACTGCCATCCCAAACATTGCACGTTTGGCACCTACACAGTTGGCACAGACAAGCATGAGGCTTTGCATTCCTGTAGTTACTAATAAGAGGATTTTGGCAACTCCAATCCTGAAATTCGGACCTCATCATTGTTCCATGATAGTTATAGGATCCTCGTTTGGAGTGCTGGGGTAAATGAAATCCGCTTATTATGTGTGTGCGCACGCCTCCAAAGCTCGTGGGGGAGAAAGGCGCGAAGGAGCTTCGAACATCCCCTGCCGCTCCTGCACGTGGGCATGTCCAGAAAGTGTGTCCACCATTTCCCCAAAACAGCTCCCCAAAAAAACCCCAAACAATTGGGAAAGCCCCATGAGGCGTCGTGTTCTCAAAACAGGGGTTCTCAGGAATTTAGGGATCTACTGACTAAGGGGATGACGGGGCTGATCCATGGCAAAAGTGGCACACGTGCTTGTTCGAGGAACTCCCACCTGTTCAGGTAGAACCCTGTTTGGTTGGTAGGGAGACTGGGCAAATGATGCCGACAATGAATCACAAGAAGAAAGAAGAAGGCATGGTTTGCAATCTCTGGAAATCTGCTTTCTAGAAAAAAAGACAGAATTTGTTGGGTGTAAGTTCCGAATTGGCGGATTCTCAGAAGAGGGGGGGGGGGCACGAGAGACCTATGGATACATGATGAGGGATGATGAGGAGATTCCAAGAGTCCCCTCAGGGACTATATGGGGATATTTCTGAGAAACAATCATCCATGCATTGAACCTTAAATTCATAAACCCCTAAAAAATCAGCCCTAAACCCCGATGCCCTAGATTCCCTAGATTCTAAGCCCAGAATCTTGAATCCACAGCCCTGATTCTTCAACCAAATCCTGAATCCAAATTTCTAGACCTCAGGCCCTAAACCCTATTCTGTACCATAAAGCCATCACCGAAGTCTCCTTGCGCAAGCAGTGCGGCAGGACGATTACCTCAATCTTCTCACTTGTGCATGATTTCAAAGTAAAACTGGGTTACTCCAACCCCATAACAAGGACCCCACATCTAGCATATGGCTCTCATCCGGGTTGCTGTTACGGAACTTATTTTAAGGTACCATACTGTGGGTATTTAGTAATTACCAGGGTTCCTAACTATAGTGACTGGAATTAAGTCCCTAAACAGCAACCCAGTCATAGGGTCCTAATTGTGGTGTTTGGGCCAACCAAAGCCCCATTGATACACGCTGCCATGTTGCCAGTACCAGAACGGCCAAAACGCCGCAGCCTGCGCAAGTCCAAGTCGGTGCTCACATCAGAGAGTACAATATGAGCTATAGTCTAAACTCCTAGTATCCCCTTAATAGCCCCTAGTATAGTCCCCTATATAATCCCCCATATAACCCCCCTTTAAGGAGTTTAGACTATAGCTCATATGGACATGTGCAAGACGTGCCTTGTGCTAGACGCCAAGACTTGGAGGCCATTTAGACTTTGCCGAGCTGAGATGTTGGAAGGCTGGGATTGCAACACCAGCGCTTGCAATGATAGATGGCTACCATACAGCAAGCATCAAGCATCAGTAGAGCAATTTCGTAATCCAAACCACCACAGTTGGTACTCCAAAAGCATCACGCTTGTAAAATGTTGATTTTTGGGATGGGGCTGAAGAAGTACCCTCGTCGATCACCTCCGGCTAACGATGCCCCGCCCCCGCCATCCTAAGAATGACATCTTCGCTTGCAGATAATCATGCTATACAATGATCCCGTATTGGCAACACTGCTTATTAGGACCCTTACCCCTAAAGAAGATGATGGTCTCCATCCCTAGACCCTAAACCCTTACCCCTACAGAATATGATGGTCTCCATCTGCTCATCCGTTCCTTTTATACCCCATGTAAACTCTGGAAGGGGCTGGGGAGATGTATTATGAGGGCGAGGGGATTAGGTACTATCCCCTGCAAACCTCTATACAATCCCAGTTTCCACTTCATTGTCTTGCTTCTTCTCTTTTCGATCCTCCCCTAAACCCTAAACCGCCAACAAAGTTCATGATGAAAGATGGGGATGAAAAAGCATTAGCTCTTCAGATTTGTCTGGGCAGGTCAGGGGTTTAGGGTTTAAGGCTTAGCAGGAATTTAATCTCCAATGGTAGCTCTACGAGATAGGATATCGCGTGGCTGTGACTAGGTTTCTCCTATCTACAACTGTAAACTCCCAAATTAAACCAAGTCTCGATGTCACTTTGATTTTTTCTTCCCCGTTCCATTCTCAATTCTACCCCAGTATACCCCTAGAAACTCCCTATCAAATCAAAAGCACATACATACATACAGACAGACAGACAGACAGACATGCATGCATGCATGCATGCATGCATACATACATACATACATGTAATATATACATATATATGTATATACACGTATTATATATACATACACACATATATCTCTAGATAATGCGGGTTTGAAGCTTTTTATCAGGCGCGGCTCTGGCTTTGTGAGCGCGGCCAGCCGTGCTTCCGTGGGAAGTCGCTCCCACTCCATCCTGGCTTGCTCTTCGGTAGCCATAGGTCAGGATGGCAGGATAGACAGAGAGATGGATAGATGGATAGATCGACAGAGAGATGTGTATGTATGTAGGTAGGTAGGACGTACACATACGTATGTGCACTTATCTTGATACATAGAATGTACCCACATGTACAGGGCTAAGGGTGTAAGGTTTTTGGTTCTGAAAGCAAGGGCCCCTAGGGACCCAAGGTGCATTCCTTTTGAGCTTTGTTGGGAATAGGGAAAGGGTTATAGGGACTGTCCGGGGTTGCATTGGAGGGACTACAGTTGGGGTCAACTATCCACTCCCAACTAAGCATGAGCAGATTCAAAGGAGGGGCTCGTTTCAAGACATTGAGGATGCATAATAGAACTTGGGAAACTTGTTGAGCAACTGCCACATGGATTACCGGGCCTGTGGAGGATTCAGCAGTTGCAGACTTGTAGCCACGTTGAGCAGTCTCCGGGATTGATCTTGTTTGAGGAATTCTATAGGACGCGACCCCAAACCCTAATCCCTAACCTATGCTCTGTTCTTTTCCATTTCCTATGGGGACCCACTCCCCCACGCATCCCTTGAGAATCCGTAAATCTGGTAAGCCCCGCGCCAATCGAGACGAGCAAGCCTGACCTTCGCGGGGTTAGGGTTAGGGGTTTAGGGGTTTAAGGGTTTAGGGTTTAAGGGTTTAGGGAGCCTATCTGAATGGATCCTTTCGGGGGTCTGCATAAAACGCTTTTTTAAATTATTGGGGTCTATATTGGGGTACCCCTATCTGTGGGAAACTCCCCTTCAAATTTATTCAAATGGAATTGGGTTTTGGGGTAATGCCGACCGAAGTCAGAGGTCGAGGGTGGAAAGGAAGTAAGCAATTCTACACATACATCAATCAAAAGTCTTTGGGCTCCACGCAGAGAAGAAATCAGGAAGGGTGGATACGTAAAGCTTATTGCCTAAACCCTTAACCCAAATATCACCCCAATACTAAATTGTAGTAGTTTCCATTTTCTTTTCCATTACCACCATAAAAGCCCTATATAATTCCTATATAACCCCTGATAATGCCGTCAAGCTGTTGCATTGTCGCTTCAAACTGGCCATCCCCGTGGGGAAGTAGGGTTTTGGTATATGTGACACTGTAGCTGTACGAGGGTTATAGGGGGAATATAACATTGGTAAATATGTAGGCTTCTACATTACAGGTTCTGAGTTTTTTGAGGATATAGGATACAGGGCCTATGATGTACGCTTCAGGCTTTTCAGGCCTTAGGATACGGGGTTTAGGGCGGCTCATGGTTCAGGTTTAGGGTTTAGGGCTCATGATTCAGGGTTTGGAGGTTAGGGTGTTGCCAAAGGCGCTTCGAAAAATGATGGACCGCTGCTCGGCTGCTAAGCCCTAAACCCTACGGTGGATACTAAACATCCTGCCATGGCCCTGAGTACCTTAAACCTGGGGAATTATAGTACTATGGTATAGTAGGGTCTTGCAGGACTTGTGGTATCAACAGTAGGGTGAGGCAGAAAGCACGGAGATAACGAGGGCAATCCTATCTACGCTCTGCCTCGGTCTCAAGACACGCAACATCAAGGGTATAGGGTTTTGGGTTTACCCCACAATTTCTCAGGCTCTTATTCTGAAGACGCTAAACTGTAAACCCAAAAACTGTACACCCTAAACCCTAAACCGCGATTGCAAGTTTGAGGACTTGGCATTCCCGGAAAATCTTCCAGCATCTGCCTCGGCTTAGCATGCCATGCAACAGCCACATCCGGGCTTGACTCAAGGTTTATGAGAAGTTACGACTTGGGTCATAACTAGAATAACCACGTCTAAAACTGGCTGCATATAAAATGTAAGTCTTGATTGTGGGAACCGCAGGAAAGGTGCCAATATTCGTCTCTCCTCAGCTCTGAGCCCCTACGCCCTAAAATCCTGAACCCTAAGCTCTACCCCCTGTCCTGCTTTTATCCATATCAAGCACTCAGCCTAGACATCTTGGCGGCGTGCCGGGAGCCCCAAGCGTGGAACACTCATCTCATTCCTGCACAGGCTTCATTGGAGTTAGGGCTCCGAAAGCTCTGGGAAAGAAATGAGCCCTTCTGCGAACCTACCATGCTCTGCATATTGGACCCGATTTTTGACTTATGTGTGCACCTCACAGATGCAGCTTGCGTGCATGCCAAACGCATTTCGGCAATTGATTTCTCAACCCGCTCAGTGATCTGAGGCGGATGCAAGTGGGGTCATCCGTTTACATAGCATACGGCCCACATTCATGGATCGTTGGGACCATTTCGCAAAGCAAGCGACATATGCCAACGGAGTCTACTGCACGTTTCCACCTGCCCTTACGCAGCCACCACCGCCACTGCCACCGCCACTGGCGCCGCCGCTTCTGCCACTGCGATCAGCACCAGGCAAAGCAAAAGAAGAATCAGGACCGCCACAGGTTTTATTCCAATTGTCATCGCTATTTGCATTGCCGCCTTGACGCTTCATCTTGGTCATTCGACTCGCTATCATGTTATGGAATGCGTCTTGCTATCTCTCGTAATTGCAACACGCACACACACACACACCATGATTCTGCGCAATGTCTTCATGCGATTTCCATCCGGGCACTGCTCAGGTCAGGCCTTGACCAAGACTTCAGCGCAGTTTCCTGAGCACTCAGATGACTTCCAAAACCGGGACTTCATGCTAACGGGCCCTGAAGTTGAGAAGTGTCTCTGCGTCAGAGGCCCCGAGGGACCGAAAGGCGCTCTTAGGGGTTTCTGTTCTGCCCATTCCTCTCACTACAAGGATTCGAAAGGGCAGTCGGATTCAGGGTCCCTTGTAAAGGCAGGGTCGACAGGAGTCTTGACACCAAGATGCTTGCTCCACCCGCTACATCGTTACAGTGCGAGAAACGAGGACATGATCCCCCTAAGCCCTAAACCTTTCATGGTACCCCATATCTAGTTATTCCACTCGTCTACATAGTACAACCAAAGCCGCTCTCTGCTCATAGGTGTTGCATGGGATTGTAGGAGTGTATGGGGGGGAGGGGATGATATGGGTATGGGATTGTCACGGCCTGGGGCGTTGTGGGTCCCCTGTTGAAGTCATCCCACTGGAGAAGTAAGGATCATGGTCTTTTGGGGCTGCTACCAGCTGACAGCTAGCTGCCTCTGAGATGCGGGCATCGAAAACCTTAAATTCAATCCCATCCCCTCAATCCGCAAAGGTCAAACGCCCTGAAGCCCTAACACTCCGCCTGAAACCCTGCACCTGGCAAATCTTCAAAGCTCTGAAAGTGCATGGAATCGCATGGGCCGATGTCATCATGACCATACGAAGACATGGCATGCGCAGAGCTGGCGACATGGGTAATGTATCAACAACGAAGCTTAACGACGCTTGGGGGGTCTCTCATGATCAAATATCTTCAAGATAATCCTATATAATCCCTGTAGGCGCCCGCATCGTCCCTTCGGGATCCCTTTATACTCCACAGATATACATAGGCTCCTTGCTGAACTCACCAGCCCTTGAGAAGTAGGATGTGCGGTCAAGGCTCGATTTCCGTCAGCTCGCCTGAGCCAATGAGACAAGGTAGGCTGAGGGTCCATGTAGGTACATCAAGGTTTAGGGTTATGGTAGATAGTTGGGTAACTTGGGTACGAAAGAGGTTCCTATCTAGGTAATTAACTGAGGCCCAAACATATAAGATGTAGGGTTTGAGCTCGTTAAGGACTGATGCCCAGGCAGTCCAGCTTGAAACTTGCGATCTCTGAGCGTGTATGTGTTAGTTTCCGTACATGAGGACCCCAATATGAGGACCCCAATATCGACCCCGAAATACTACAATCCTTATTATAGGGACCCCCAAAATCCTCCATGTAGAACTTCGTAGGATGTCTCTCTCAGCTGTTGCATGGTCTAAGGTGTAGGATCCCAAAGAGAATGTCCCTCACTTATGCGATGTCCCTTGTCCCTTATGACTTACTTGCATGAGTGCGTCTCTAGATCATGCGGCCGCTTCTGTCCTCTTACGTAGGTCTCAAGCGGAGTGTGTATATCCCCAAAACTGTTCTGCCTATCCCATTCACCCCAAACACGAGTCATGAGTTTTGATACCATCGCAAGCCTTGTTTGGGTGACCCTAAACCCTAAACTGGTGACCTCGAAAGCTAGCTTTTTGCATTCAGAGTGCTAGGGATCCTGTCGTCAGGAAAAGAACCGATCCCTAGGAATATCAACGCAATTCCATACTTAGCAGGGTTTAGGGTTTAGGGATTTGGGTCGCGGAACCATGGAATGCTGAGGGCATGGCTTGCGTCTAGAACTGCCAAGAAGAGCTTTGAGCGGAACATTTCTGCAGGCACCTTGGCAAAATGTTTTCTTTACCCCTTCCGCCTGGCCCTCCCTTTCCCCATAATTACCGATGTGTCCATCAATGTGTTTTGGAACACCACAAAGATTGCAAGGAAGACTACGCTTAACGGGAACATGTCTTCGAGGAGCGGAGATGCGACATGTTTGGCCAAAGTGTGGTCAAAAGCTACATATACCTTTCGATTGTCATTGTTCTTGTTCCCAATGTTGCTTCCAACGATGCCTTAAATCTTCTGCCGCACGTTGAGGGTTTAGGGTTTTGGGCTTTTTGGGGCTATATTATATATACTTACAAGTGCCTTTCCTCAAGGAAGATGACTTTTTCATAAACGACGCCTCTTAAGATGTAGCACTTTCCGGGGGACCCCCAAATACGATGACCCTTATTATGGGAACCCCGAGAGTGGTACCCCTTATTTCGGGAAACCCTGAACCCTATATAACCCTAGAATATCCCTACATAACCCCAATAATTAACACCCTGTAAAAGTACCCTAGCAGGCGCTCTTTTTTCTAATCGAAAACATCCTTCAGCACGAAGACATACACATAAGTATATATATATATATGTACTCTTGTATCAAGCGCAGTTCCCCCCAAAGTAGAGCATGAATACAAGATCATGATCTTTCTCGATCACCTGAAAGAGCTGAAAGAATGAACCTCAAGCTCAGACAGTGTTTGGGAAGACCACGGCTTTCATCTTTTGAGGGTATGATACCTGGAAGTGCTGACAATCTGAGTCGCAAGCCAAATTCAGGGATGCCTTCCCGCGTGGGAAAGGCCGCTGGAACGCCTGCAAAAAATCCGGGCAGGGGACACAATCAAGGTCCCACAGCTCCTTATACTTGGCCATCTGGATCTTCCATATCTTGCTGTGCGCAGAGCGCGCAACTGCGTAAGAACAGCTTGGCTGCCATTCAAGTCAAACCTCCTGCAAAGGCGTCTTGCCAAACAGCTTGTTCGGATGCAATTTGCTCAATGTTACTAGAAGACACTATAATACACTATAGTATACTATAATAGGCTATAGTAGACTATAGTATACTATGGTATACCATAATATCCTTCACCCACGAACCCTAAGCCATGCAGAAAGGCCTCAGGGCCGTAGAGAAGCCAAAACACGCTATCTTTTCCAGGCAATGCCTCGGGAGCTCTCTGGCTAAAGATCTCCCCCATCAACACCCAAAAGTACATAGGGGAAAAAGGTGTATATATACATATCTATATATATATATATATACACCTATACACTTTTTCTGGCAGGGACCCCCGATGAAGGAACCCAAGATTTTCTCAAAGCCCGATCTCACCACATCATGAGCATCTAGACTATACATTATGCACCCTTCTCCCTATTGTTTAGGCCTCCATGTTAGCCGGGAGGTACTTTAAACTCACCAATGTCTATGAGCAGGAAACACTCACGAAACATGACAGTGCTGCCCTACCCAAACCAAGTTCGATAATCGATATACAAACCCGACCATGTTCAGGGACAAATTTGATGTTGAGGGGCATGGGTTGGGTCAATCCCCTATCCAGTAATGGGTACCGCAGAGGACTACATCGGCGCTCGGAAAGTTTCGAGCTACTGTCGTACATTTCAAGGACTACGTGTTAGACGGGTCTCGCGGAGGAGCGGAGGCCCTGAAAGGCTCATTTCCATTGGCCAGG
>CAJNIZ010044363.1:13443-50557 GCA_905231905.1 Symbiodinium pilosum
ACTTTCCGCACCCCGCAGTATTGTAGGTAGATTAGAGCCTTATTGATTGCATATTAATGAGCTATTCTTATGGGGGGGATTGACCTGAGGCATGAGTGGTTTTGACGTTGGGGGGAAGGGGTTGGCACCACCGACAAAACCTTGAACCATGATAAGCCCTAAACTTTGGTTAGCCCTAGACCCTAAACCCTAAGCCAGTATAACAAGGTTCTTATATATTTCTCGTGCACCACTATGGGTGGGGGGCCAACCTAACCTAAATCCTAATCCCCAAGCCCTAAACCCTAACCCTATACATCCCTATATACCCTGTTTCACCCCGTATGACCCGACATTAAACCACCTTGTTCTTGCTCAACTGAGAGCCCCCGGCCAGATCCACATAACCTGGACCCAAGCCTCGGAACAGACAGTTCTGAAGCGACTGACGCGGGCATGTCGCTTTAAACAAGATATGGTAGTTTTCCAAATTAGAGGGACCCCAGTGTCGACACCAATATAGTGGCATCCGTATGATAGGCACGCACCAAAAAAGTAACCCTAATTTTGGGAAACCACCATATGGGGATAGGGTTTTGGGGTTTCCCACCCCTTTTTGTGGGCACCCCCGGATAATGAGGAAAAATATTGGGTCTATATTTGAGTTATGCAAACTAGCATATCATAACAGCCTAGCAGCCCTTTCTTCTAAGGGGTGAATTGGAGTATGTATCGCTAGGACCGCTAGGAGGGATCCTCGGCATTTGTAGGGTGTCCTTTTGCGGGGCATGTATGAACGACTCCTGTTAAGAGACGCAAAAGACTTGGGAGGCTGCCAATGTCAAGGTCGTATTGCCTCGGCTGCTACAGCTGACACATCACAGCAGAAACAACACAGACTGGAAACAACGCGAATGATGATGCACCCGTGCATGCTGAAATGCTCGTCCACATATCCGACAAACACAAGCCTGTGTGGAAGCACCGCAAAGAAAGGGCAAGCATTTTGCGTCACCCATACGCGAATGAGACAAGTGCGCAGCATTCCTACATCATCTCCTAATTCTGAAATTCTCATAAACATGACGAGCTCGCACAATGGTGGACTCTCTTTTGGGGTACTTATTAGGTGGGCCCCCACCCCCCCAGTAATAGTGACTATAAAGAACAGTGGACTATAATGAATAATGGGGGTTATATTAGGGTCCTCTAATATTCCTATGATAACACGATTTTCTAGGTGGGGGGGGTCCACCCTTCCAACATGGACCCTCTAACTTTGAAGGGACAACAGGGCTATCTAATAGAGTATCTCTTCGCAGGACCCAAATAGAATCACTATTATCCCTCATGGTCACTATTCGTGGGTGGGGGGTCCACCTAACCCTAAACCTTAAACCCTAAACCTTAAACCCCAAACCCTAAACCTTAAACCCTGAACCCTGAAGCCGAAGGGATATGGGGGGGTCCACCTAATGGGCTATCTCAAAAAATGAAGATGAGCACAGGGACCGGGGCGGCCTCAAGGACTCTTGAAAACACATGGGGATGACAAGGGGAGTATGGGGTCCCTACCCATCATCTGCGTTTAGGTTTACAGGGGCTTAGGGGTTTAGGGGTTTAGGGTTTAAGGTTTAGGTTTCAAGGTTTAGGGGAACTCAAGGTTATACAAGGCCGCTTTTGAACAATTCCTACCCCAAACCCTAAATCCTAAACCCTGAACAATTCCTAGTTTCAACACACCTCTCAGGACCGCTCCAGCCGGCTTTTCGGAGGACCTCGGCTGCCTGCAGCTTCATGTCATCCACTGAAAAAGAGAACGAGAATATTGTCCCCCTTGATTAGATAGAATATGGGGGTATGTGGGCTTTAGGGTTTATGATAGAATCTGGGCTATATAGGGTTTAGGGTTATAATCCCCCTTAAGTAGATAAACAATATCATTGGGGTTATATTGGGATAATGGAAAAGAAAATGGAAAGTGTCTAATGGGTTATATAGGGTTTAGGGACGCCTTACGTAGATGTAATATGGGGAATATGGGTTCTTCTTATAATTTACCAAAAGCCGTATTCTATCTACTTAAGGGGACTATAATTACAGTGAGACATTTTCTCAAAACAAGGCTGCTCAAACTTCGTGCTCTACATGACATAGCTCCTATTCTACGGACATCATTGTGTCTCGACAAACCGTCAAATGATCAGAATGCTGAACGCTCTACATGCGGCACCTCGTGACGGAACTTCAGGGTGGTGTCAGATACCACTCGGCGCTGAGACGAGGTTGAACAAATGGCTTCTGCCTGATTCTGCAACAACTAAATTGGGGATCTCTGCATGATTTAGGCAGGCCTTATATCACGGCACTATTTGGGCGCAAGGCACAGTTTTCATAATAGATCAAGCGGTAGTACAGTCGGATCCTGTTTTTTCAATTCCTGGCTACTGATTTTGCAAGGCAACAGTCTCTCTGAGTCGCTGTCCACAACTTGTTGAAGGTCCGGGGAGAGCTCATGAACAGCTTGTCTTGAATCATGCCCGATCAGCAGGGAAAGCCTGTTTTTGGCAGGATGACGACTTCATATCACTCCAAAAGAGCTCGCTGCTTCTGATTGTAACCATCCGTTGAATGGTTCATCTCGCTTTAATTACCACGATCCGCAGGGTATTTCTTGTTGCTATGTAATATTTCTATAATCTGTGCTAGGTCTCATCCTTCCTCCTCCTGCTCTCCCCTCCTTCTCCTGGCAGTGTTTGTGTTACTGCCCATGCTATATTGGTTTTGGTGGCCGTGCTGATGCTCTCACACCACTCCCGCCCGCAACAGCATCCGCAGCACCACTCAACGGCAGCAGCACCACCAGCACCAGCACATTTTCCAGGTTGCGGCCTTTGGGGTCCAAGCTCAAATAAGCCCCCAAATATGTAACATGCCACAATGGCGGTCTCCCAAAATTAGGAGCCCCTTTGTGGGAGTCCGTAGACTACGGATCAAGAACCATTGGGGTCTACTTGCAGGCCCCTATTCATGGACCCCTCCCCCAAACAAGCAGCTTCTAATCTTGACATTCTGTAATATAATATACTATAGTGTCCTACAGTATACTATAATATACTGTAATATTTTATCTTCGAACATAATGTACTATAATGTATGATACATCCCATCTCAGGACCAGTCCCGAAGTTTCTCAGGGCCGTCGCATGCGTTGAAGCCAGCGGCTGCTTTGTCCGCTGGGTGTTGCTGAGCCACCGGGCCACCTCAATAAAAGAATACGGTTTAGGGTTTCGAGTTTAGGATTGTGGCAACCCCAATCCCCAAGGTTAGGACCCTATAACCGTCATATGATAGTCATAGGGTCCTAATTTTGGGAGTTGGGGTTGCCAAAACCCTTTTATTACTGTAGGATGAGCGCATGGGGGCTTCTCCAAGGGGAATATGCAGTCTCAAGCAGCTCCCCTTTTTGTTTTCCAGTTATCGTATGTTATACTACATTCAAGTAAAATATACAGTATCCCAGTACATTGAGTAACATTATAGTAGAATATAATAAATTATAGTACATTACAGGATATTAGAATATGTTACAGTATAATTTTGAATAATATACTATACTATAATATAAGTACTCGCATAATATAGTGTAATATAATCACTATAACATAATGCTGCCATTTTGCGAGAGCAGTGATCTTTGTAAGACCTAGTAGGACTTCTTTTGGTGCTCACACCTAGTTCGGGATGACGAAGCTCACCTCAACCCAAAACCCTGAACTGTGGATCCGAAACCCCGCAGCCTGCATCCTAGAAGCAATCCCTAATTCCTGCCAGTCTTACGATCTCCTCTTGCCTGTTTTTAAAGCTTCAACCCCTTGCCTATTATCCTGAACCCCAAGCCCTGATACCTGAGCTCTAAACCCAAAACCTGAAACCTAGATCCTATACCCTAATTTTGAAAAGGTTCTCTACAGTAAACCCTACACCCTGCACTTGTACCCTAGAATCCTACTTCCTGAACCCTTACTCTCGGTAGCCCGAGTTTGCGCTTGCCTCCCACAACTCAGGTTGACCGACTCGTGGCGTCCAACCTAGGGTTTAGGGTTTAGGGTTCAGGATTATGAGGGAGTATTGAGGTGTAAGCGTTTGGGTTATAATATACGGGTTAGTGCATGTGATGAGAGGTTTTTGGTAAGCCCAATAATCGAGAATGAAATGGAAAATAAATTGAAAAATGACGTGACAATTCGGGTTAGGATGAGCCAACGCCCCAAAACAGTACCCCTATCATAGTCATATGACATCTCCCGGATCTCGATTTTACGAGTTGGGGGTACCAAAATCCCCGTACTATTCAGATGGATTTGATGATTTAGGTTTCAGGGTTTTCAGCCCTGCTGCTTATCCTACACCCTAAACCCCAAACCGCGTTCTGGGGCTCAATTAAGGTTCAGGATTTGGGATCTGAAAGATCAGGGTTTGGGTTAGGGAAGTAGGGCCGGTCCAGGGCTCAGGGTTTAGAGGGATTGATGGTGGTAGGGATGTTATTAAGGATTTTGGAATTTAGGTTTACGGATTTAGGGTTTAGATTTCAGGATTGAGGGCCGAAGGTTTAGGAGTTTGGGGTTCAGGGCTCATGGTTTGGAGCAAACGCAGTACAGCGAAAAGTGTAACCTCTTTCCCGTGATATGACACCCCCCCGCACCCTCAGATATCAAACATCATCCCGTGTAGCAGCCCACACATATTGGAGGACATCTTCAACATTTGGTGGTAGGGGTGTTGAAGTAGGCGCAGAGCAGTAAGGTTTTCGGGAACCCTATACAGTTGCTAGCGAGAACATGATTTCCGCAAGCTTCTGTGGAAAAAATGGGTGACTCTGGGGGCCTCACATAATGCAAACGTGGCTTTGGCCATTGTGTCTGCCCAGGTATTTGCATAAGGAATCTTCCGGAGCAACTTCATCATATTCCTCTTTATTGGCTTTGTTTGTTCAATCTCCAAAGTGTGATTGAACATACAAGCAGTACCCACAACCCGCACCATGGAGCCTCAACATAAAAATCCCGGTAAATCATTCCTCCTCCCGGAGACTTTCAGGTGAGCCTTCCTAGCAAAAACGCATATCCATATTGAGGGGGAAAGCGTCCCCGATTTGAGATGTGGCCCTGTGGTGTAAACCCTAAACGCTAAACCTCAAAACCCCAAACCCTAAATCATGAATTCCCACAGTTCTAAATCCACAAACCCTAAACCAAGCCCCTCACCTGTCAGGGTCAGACCCAGACAAACTGCCGCAAGAGTCTCTGGCGCCAGTGGACGAATGGGCGAGACCACTGTCACCAACCTCGTTCGCGATTTGAACATTATAGTATACAGCTGTATCAAAATCAATGCAATGGCGTATCAACTGTAATTATAATACGCCAATGACATGAGACGATGACTGCTACTTTTACTTCTACTAGAATATAAGACTACCGTGAGAAGGTTTGGTGTCTAGAGCAACTATAGGCTCGCCTTCCAAGGTCTCAAGCAGCAGGCATGATCCTCAACACTGGTTTAAGATGTCGAAGGTCATTAATCCTGAGCCACCGGTGTTTCGCTTAGCAAGTCCTCACCCAATAGGTTGTTACTCCTACACCCTTCAAACAGGGGCTGATTATGCGCGTGGCCCTGCCTCTTCAGGATTTGCTCCGCCTGATTCGCCTGCCAAAGCCAAGGTGCGAGGCTGGAAGGCTCCCCAATGGCTCCCAGCTTATGCAGGAAGAACTCTTGGGGGGGGTAGGGGGTATGTAGGGGATAGATTCGGATAATGGAAAAGAAAATGGAAACTACTATTTTATTGGGGCTATATTATGTGACTGCGAGGAGGAATACCCTAGAAACCTCAGCCTGATGCAATGCTGAGGGGTGACAGTCAGCTACAAGAATGCGGACAGTTCTGACATCATGATATGGTTTAGGAATATAGATATGTACCTGCGAGTGAGAGAAAGAGGTGGTCAACAGCCACCGGACCCCTTCACGCTGCTTAAACTCCTGATGCCTAAGGCCAAAGCACAAAAATCCTGACCCCTCAACCCCCTCAACCGCCCCCGAAACTCCTAAGTCCCTAGACCACTTTCCATTTCATGTTCATTTTCTTGGTCATTTGATTTTCCCTTGCTGGGGGGATATCACCATATATGCCTAGATACCTCCTAAATCCCAAAACGCTAAACCCCCACCCCCCAAGCCTAAGCCCCAAACCCTGAATCCCTAAATCCCGAAACACTAAATTCCTAAACCATAAACACCAAAACCCAAAATAGTAGTTTCCATTTTTCCAATATCCCAATATAACCCTATATAACCCCAATATGCTATAGTAGTTTCCATTTTATTTTTCCATTCTCCCAATATAACACGAATAATAGATAATATTCTATCTTCTTACGGGGAGACTATAACTCTAAACCCTAAATCCTATATACCCCATATTCTATCATAAATCCCATGACTGCCTAAACGCAAAATGCCTAAACCATAAGTCCCAAAACCCTACACCCCAAAACCCTGAACCCAGTAGTTTCCCGTTCATTTTCCATTATCCCATAAATCCTATGTCTGCCTCAAGGAGTCCCAGTCTGGCCGAAGAGGCCAAAAGCCTCGCCAAGCCGGGAGATGCCAACTGCCGCTCAGCTCCCTTGGACAAAAGCGTAATGTTTGGGATCTAGGGTTTGGGATTTAGGGTTTCAGGCTTAGGGACTAGGGCTTGTGAATTTCGGGTTTAGGGTCTAGGGATTTAGGGTTTGGGACTTAGGGTTGCCCGGGGGAACTCAGGATTTCGGAATGTAGAGGAAAATCGCATGGAAAAGAAAATGGAAGATGAAATGGAAACCCTGAATATATGGGGTTATAAAGAGGACTTAGCAAAGGAACGAACAAGAAAAAGGAAAGTACGAGACTGTTCAGGGTTTCGGGTTTCAGGATTTAGGGTTCAGGGCTCAGTGTACATCCCGAGGTTCCTCTATACCTAGCGCATCCTTTTTGTAGGTATATATATATACACAGACATATCAATGTATCTCTAGACATCAAGGGCCCCTAGCATAACCACCAAAAAAGGAGCCCATATGGGGATGGATCGCAACTTCTTCTCATCCATCGTATCCCTTGGGGATTTGGGGATTTTAGGTGTCATTGCTAATCATTTAATATCAGGCCCCTATATATTCCATTGTACGAATATTATGGGGCGGGGCCTAACCCGCGTTGTGTACGGATTGCCGGGTTAATAGATGGATTTCATGTGGCACTTCTCCAAGTTTTGCAAGTAGCACCAGAATGGCACCAGAATGATCCTTTCTTTCGGGTTTGCAAAGCGGACCACAAACGAAGGAACGCACACCGCTTAATTGCTGTGGCATTCACCCAGAAGTCAATCTGCCCTAAACCCCTAAACTCCAAGTCTTCCACTATGAGCCCAAGGAATTCGTTTTGGCTTTCCCTTGTGAGAATCCAAGGGTACTGATTACATGTCTCTACTTTCTCAGAACATGGTTCCTCCTACGTAACCCCAGCATCATATAGTACCTATTCCAAGCGCCACACCCCGAAAAGGGTCCATCATTTTGAGAGCACCCCTCAGCAGAACCCAAGTGCGCAGTCCTCTGTCAGCAGCATCTGCAGCCATGCTCGCAACCTGGGGGTTAAAGTTTCAGGGTGAAGCTTCAGTGTGTTTTCAAAACAGGGGTCCCGCAGGGAGATGTAGGCATTATGGTAGGGATTACTAGATGCCGGCGCTTGCCTTAACGAAGCCAAGTCATAAAAGCCTTTGCAATAGCCTGCCGCAACAGCAGCCGTTACAGTAGACCCACAAAACATGGGTACCGTAGCAGCCTGAATAATTGTCAATACCATTTTGAGGTCGATTTCTCCACCACAACTAAACTATTCAGGGGATCTAGAACCACACTGGGGGTAACGATTTAAGCCCCTGCATTATTCCCGAAGCACTTCCCAGCAAGGGCATTCAACCTTGGAGACTCTTTCTGTGATGCCTAGAAACCTGAAGCCCGAAATCGTACCAGAGTCTAGAATCGCACCCAGAATTCTGGTAGGACCTGGGGGTGTTCATGGACTAGGTCCCTTTTTGGGGGTTGTCCCAATCATAAGGAGTTTCGAAGGAAGATCTTACCTAGAAATCAGATCACCCTTTATGAGGTCCTGAGTGTTAATTAGAAGCATGCAGGGGGTTGTGCCTTCGAGATCCTGGCCCCCCGGGCTTGGGGTTCAGGGTTTAGGCGGCGGTAAACAAAAAACCATGGCTATTGTCTCCAAGAAAGTGTCCGTCCAGAGGTGATATTAAGGGCTGTGTATGTTCACATGGCGCTTCTCATCCAGCTTTCACAGGAACCCCAAGCCCTAAACCCCAAACCCCAAATGCCAACCCTAAAACCCCAAACCTTAAATCCCAAACCCTAAACTCCACCAAATCCTGAAACCAAAACCCTAAGCCCTAAACTGTACACACACATACACAACCCGAAACCCTAAACCCCAAACCCCACCAAACCCTAAGAACCCAGCAGATTTGCCAAGGGGCTCTGGGGTGGCCAAACGAAGCGTTGCGCACGACTCTAGCACCTATCATCTTGCTTGCAGGGGCGGTTTAGGGTTAAGAGTTTAGGGGTTAGGGGTTTAAAGTTTAGGGGCTTAGGGCGTAGGGGCTTAGGGTTTAGGGTTTAGGGGTGTTACTTAAACTCCATCTGCCTTGGAACCCTTTCTGAAATCAATTATAGCTGGTTATGGGGTGTTATAATGAGCACAAAATGAGCAACATGTTCGGCACACTCTTATGTTGGCTGATCTACGTAGCAAGTGCAGTTATGAAAAAACAGGTAAACTAAATCAAGCAACTAGGGATATAAAAAATCCTAAGTAGGTTATCGGTAACACACCCCTGCAAGTAGGGGAAGGACATCG
The DNA here is from genome assembly GCA_905231905.1 of Symbiodinium pilosum. NCBI lineage: Eukaryota > Dinophyceae > Suessiales > Symbiodiniaceae > Symbiodinium > Symbiodinium pilosum. The sequence goes on from CAJNIZ010044363.1 coordinate 22,393, forward strand.
GGAATGAAACTGAAAGGTTTCTCAAAATGGGGATGGATTATGGCGACCATTTTAAGACTTGCCTAGAGACTCTTCTGAGAAGCTTCCATATTCGCAATCTTATCAACTTTCATAATGCGAGCACTGGGTACAGGGAGTGCTTGAAAATATCAGGAATCATCAGCCCGCCTCTGCAGGGACCTCCTCTAAAGAAGATAGGGAATAATGTTGATACTAGAAATCCTGCATAGCCTGGCACCATAATTCCCAGGGAAAAGGTTTAGGGTACTTAAGGTCACGCAGGATTTTTAATATCCGCCGTATGATGAAGTTTTCATGTCCACGTTGTGTGAAGGAGGTCAGGGAGGCCATGAAAGGAGCCGGTGCACACGGAAGGCATGGCTGTGACATTTCTCAACACATAGTAACTAAGGTAGGTTTGGGGGCCCTATAGGAATTGAATTCTTACGGCTTTATAGGGATTATCTAGGTATTAAAGGGAATGAAAAGGCATACATCAACGGTTGTAGGGATTTCTCTTGAGACCGGCAGAAAACATAAACAGAAACTCGCATGTGAATAGCACGAAGCTCCACCTCCACCGCGCGTGCTGCCTCAGCAGTGAACCAGGATATGCGTCATCCAAGTTGCTGTCAAGGAGCTTAAATGAAACTACTACACTAAGGAAACCCTATTAAGTTAAATTGTAACGTAATTTAAGTTCCTGAAGAGCAACCCAGTCATATGCTAGGCTCTAGCTGGAGAGATATCCCAAACCCCTCAGTTCAAGAATACCTGCTCAATCATTTCAAGTTTTGAAAGCCGGAGGTAGGATTCTGCATTGTGGAGCTTGGTTGAGGCTTTGGGGGTACGTACTGCACTGACAAAACGTTCTGAGGCGGCGCACGTTGCTGGCATCAGGCATGCCGTCCAACACTGCTGTGAGCAGTGGAGCGTGGGGGAGACCTGCAACCTTAGAAGTAAGGCTTAGGGTGTCTACTTCACGAGAAATGCTTCATAATTCACAGAACCCCTACTTGACCCTGGCAGGGTCCCCATGTACTCTGTCAGATTATTTGAACGAGCCCAGAATCCCAGAGGTTTTGTTGACTGCCGCAATTGCTGGGACTTTCTGGCATCAAGGGCGGTGCAGGATTTCATCACCCGCAACATTATTGGAAATAGGGGTCCCTGTCGTCTAGCCTGCAGTAGAATGATCCTTGTTGTAAGCGCTGCCGAAGAAGGAACCCCATCCCATGTAAAGGTGGGATCTTTAAATTGGCCAAGATTGCAACGGCCATAAGGAACCGGCAATCCATCACCAAACCCAGAAAGAAGCCCGCTCTAAGCAGTGCATTAGGGTTTAACGCAAGTAAGATTGTGTTCTTCTACAGTACAGTTGCAAAGCAACCCAGAGAAGGCTATCATCATTTTCTATTTTGCTATCTATAGGTTCCCTCAACGAAACATTAGCAAGCAACCCTACAGACTTCAGCTCAAAGGCCTAAACCCTGAAACTTAAACTCCTAGAAGCCTTAAGCACCCTAACAACCCACAGACTTCGAACCCCGAAAAACCCCAAACCCTGTTACCTGAATCCCTAAACCCGATATCCTGTGGCCCCAGACCCTAAACCCTAAACCCCGAACCCGGAATCGAATGGTTAAGCCGCAGGCGGAGCAAGCCTGAAGCGCGGCGGCCTCCAAACCGAAGTGGCAGCAGTCTAAGGTTGGGGTCTAGGGTTTAGGGGCTCGGGATCAGGGTTTAGGGGTTTAGGGTGTAGGGACTGTAGGGTCTGGGGACTAGGGTTTCGGGTTTGGGGGTTAGGGTTTAGGGATTAGGGTTCAAGGGACATCCCCTTCAAGGGGTAATGACTACAGAAGGTCCTTGTTGATTCGGGTTATAAGGCCTACATAGGGTCCCTTTAAAGGGGCTATAAGGGCTATATAAAGTCAGTTACAAGGGTTGCAAGGATACGGAGAGCGAGGAGAACATAGACTTCTGAACATCTAACAACCACAGTGTGAGTGTAGCGAAAAAGGGTTGGGGGTTCATAGTACTTAACTACCTGGAGATACCTGGGGATTGATAGGGCGTAGTATCGGTCCTCCTTCAGGCTTCGACATTCAACCCTAAAGCCTGATTGGTAAGCCTTTTCCGCTAGCATCAAGCACTCCCTACAGGCCAGAATGTGACGGGCCAAGCTGTTAAGATTAAGATTGGGGGGTCTTACCCTAAACCCTAAACCCAGGGGGACGCACGGAGAGATATTACTAAGTATACAACAGCCACGCACAGTCTCTGAAACACACAAGTTCAGGAGCCATGGTCACAACCGTGATGGTCAAAAACAAATGACAAGTTTGAGCTGGATCAGAGTTCCCCAGCAAATGCAGCATTTCTTTATGATTGGCTTTCAGCAGACAGTATAAGAGAGTCATACCCTCTAAGGAGGCGCACCAACTGATCCGGTGTCAAGTCATGCGCCGCTTCGGCGATGCTTTGACACAGCTGCTCCAGAAGCTGCAGCACCTTGGCGATCCCACGAAGCAGTTGGGCGATGCATTAGGCCCATGAACACCAAGACCATACCAGCCTACCAGCACATGTGATCTTATTCCGCTTTGGCATAGTTTGGAGGCGCAATAATTACAACAGGATACTGCAGCTGAGTGAGGATGCACTGATATGCGCAAACGCTGAGGATTTTCTATGGGAGCTTCTCGCTGCTGCCTTCCCTGGGTCGCGCGCTTCCGCTGTGGCACTATCTGCTAAACGTTCAGCAAATGGGGCGGCTGCCTGCTGGCCAATCTCATATGGGAGGTTTGGGAAAGGCGGCCTTAACAATTAAAAGTAGTAAGAATAATGATAAGAACAAATACAATAGTAATCTTGGTATAAATAATAGCTACTGAGTAACTACGGCAATTGTGGGAGAATTCGCGGGTTCAACGAAATGCACGGAGGGGGGGTCTCTATCAAGCACTTTTATACGTATCAGTGAAACCCCATCTCAACGCGAGGCTCTGAAGGGCAAGAGAGGCATCTTATACGAACTGCAGGAATTCACGTCAAGTTTGCAGAAGGGATATCGCCATTACTAGTGCCTAGCACAATGTTTTTGAACTACCTTTCAGGTCCTTCTACAAACCTGTTGGGGGGATACATGGCTAAAGGGTTTCAGGGGGTTTTACGGTTTAACTCTTGGTCCCTAAGACCAACTGCAAGTGAAGCTCTCAACTAAACTTTCCAAGGGTGTTAGATTCTGGGCCCCTGGCTAGGATACGAATTCAAGTACATTCTCTCGTATTTTTCGGTCCCTATGAGCGACGCTCATTTAGGAAACTAATCCACCATCTGCTTGGTGGGGCCCTTAATGTTATTCTTGACGAAGCCCTGAAATGAACGGATGCTTTTTGCAAGGACATGTTGGCTTCTTGCTGAGGTTTCCTGTCAAGTCCCATGCGCTGCTGGCATCAAATTCCGCCTGAACCCAACCCTTATACACAACCTGAACCCTCAAGCCTAAAGCCTAAACCCAAAAAACCCTAAACTCCTAGACCCTAACTGCCTGCAGGCCTCCAAGACTCTCACGGCCTCTACCGGCCCATCGGACAGTTCCGCAGCCTCAAATGGCGCTTGCCAGCAATTCAAAGGGGATATAAGGGATACATAAGGGTTATTTAGAGTTTAGGGATTAGGGTTTCCCAAAAACAAGGGTACTTTTTTGGAGGTTCCTATAATCAGGATTGAAATATTTTGGGGTCTGTATTAGGGTCCCGCTATTTAGGGAATGCGGAACTGACTGGTGATTAGTAGAGACAGGTTCAAGGTTTAGGCTTAAGGTCTAAGGTTTCAGGCAGTAGGTACTAACATGGTTTAGAGTTGAGGGTTTAGGTTAGGGAATGTTAGGGACTATCATAGGGGATGTATGAGGGACTACCATATGGAGCCCTTCTTCCAATTCCATGCCCTACCAACCACCAACAAGAGCAGCTGGTATGAGATATCTGGGCGTTTCCCAACATCAGGGTCAACTTCTCCAACCCCTAGCTTATCCATTAGGGTTTACCGTATAATATAGGGGCTATATGGGGGATGATATAGGGTAATGGAAAAGAAAATGGAAACTACTATTCAGAGTTTAGGGTTTAGGCTTCACAGACCTTATCCTAGCATCCCTCAAAACATGCCCACCAGCTTGAGAAACATGTGAAAAGCCATCTAAGGGACAAGCCTTGCGCAGAAATTGCGCGAGCTCCATATCTGTCCTCCGCTGAAGGAACACGGTCGGTTACAAGCATGGAAAAACTATCACATTTGGAGGCCTTGGCAAAAAGGTCTGCATCCGGTGGCCGAGTGAGAAGTGGACTGGGGGATCTCTGTAGAATGGGCCCATTAGCACTGGGCAGTTTTGAAACCTTCTGCCTATGGAAAGCTTTGGGGGCTCCTGTGGATACTACAGAATGCCGGGGAGCAGTCCTTATCCGACTTATTCTGCTTGGACGGACCGCCCTCCCATAATCGCAAACGCCAAACCCTTTCTTCAAGGCAACACCCTGAACGCTGAACCCTGAACAGTGCTTGCAGGTCATGGCTAGCTATGATGCTAGGTAAGATCATACGTAGGACAGCAGCTATGATTTCAACCACGCTTGAGCCCACCTCCTTATAACCCATTCATAACTATGCATGCAGCTCCAAACGCGGACGATCCTCGGTTTCTCCCACGCATCGAGCAAAGCCTGAAGCTTTGTGGCCTTTTCCTGTGCAGCAGGCACTGACTTTCAGCAAATCTTGGGCCCTTTGAAGGAGGTTCTTGCTGTGGGAATGATAACAAGGATATTCCATTGAGAAATACAGACATCGTAAACGCACAGAATTCTTCTGGATAAGGTCCAAGCCACAGGTATGTGAGCTGTAGTCTAAATTCCTAATATCCCCTTCAATAAGGCCTATAATAATCCCTTACTATAACCTCCTTCAAGGAGTTTAGACTACAGCTCACGTGCCAAGACGAGGGTCTAGAGTCGAGTGTTCAATTGTGAGGCTTCAGAGGTCCTGTGCCGTGTTCCATGCGGTTAAGGGTTTAGGGCTTTGTCATAGAAACCTGCAGGTGCCAGTAATGCCACTGCTGGAAACTCTTTGTTGATGACTTGACCAGTACCATTGCAGGAGAACCGCAAAGATCACCACTGCTACAATTCAGGCGTTTGCGCACACTCACATGAGCTCTAGTCTAAACTCCCAAAATACCCCTGAATAGTCCCCTACATAACCCCCTTTAATTCAAGGAGTTTAGACCCTAAACCCGAATATAGTCCCCTACATAACCCCTTATGTAATCATAGCTCCCTTTAAGGAGTTGAGACTGTAGCTCACACTGGGCTAGGATCCTGGCATCCACGGATGCAGGCTTTCTGGCAGTTGCGGGGTGATCCCCTGGCACGGCTCCTTTGTCAAAAGCTTGCATTATCACAAAGAAAATGGAAACTACAATGTAATAATAGGGTATATATTGGGCTATAGGACCTGAAGGTGAGGTAGCTTGCTGGCTTTTAGTAGGGAATAAAGGCATATAATCTCTATATGGCAGGTTCCCTACTGAGAACCAGTAAGCAAGTGCTTTCTTCAAGCTCTCTGTTTCCGGGAGCCTGCACATACCAACGTCTAAAGGACGCAGGAACTGGTGCGTGTGCGTGTGCTTTTGGTAGACTCATCTGAAACGGCGACCCTGTAATGGATGTGCAAGTTTGTTAAGTATGCCTCTGGGGTGCAGCGTGCAACCTTGAATCAAATCAAAACGAGAAACCGCTGCCAGAAGAAGACGACTACTGTTGGACAAATGGAACCCTGCTGCTTGTTGGAGAGGACCTCCCAATAAAGACCAGAAACTCACATAAAGGAATTTCTGTGGCCTCAGGCCACCTTTTACCTGTACACACACGGAAACCAACCGAGAAGCTTTGTAAGAAGGACCCTGAAGCCGATTCTTGACGGGTCCCACCTACTGGCTTTTGCATCTTGATGTACTGAATCAGAAGATATGATAACTTCCAGAAATAGGGGGATCCCAAGATAGACATCAATGTACTATAACCCTGACCCCAAAATGGTACTCCTAATGTTGGGAAGCTCACGTAATACAGGAAGCTCCCATAATATACCATCCCCTAGGCAAACATGGAGAGGCCCTATGCAGCTGTCTGTAGGCCTCCTGTTGGGGCTCCATGTTGGTTTAGGTGGGTGTAGCTCTCTAGCGGGAGGGAGGAAACGCCAACACCAAACTAATCAGGGTTAAGGGGTTTTGGTTTAGGGTCCTTAGCCCAAACTAATCCCTAAACCCAAACCTTGATGTAAACCATGCACAAAGGCAGCACGGCTCCTTGACATATTGACTCCCATGGGCTTCCTCTGAAGATGGCTTGGACCTGATATCAAGCAGCTTTAGGGTTTAGGACTTAGGCATCAGGGTTTAGGATTTGGGGTTGAAGGACTAGGATTTCTAATCAAGCTTTAGAGTTGCAGAGTTTTGCTAAGGTGTGGATTTTGGCGTAGTTACCCCGAAACGCAGAACCTTAACTAGAATCGAGGGTCCGTTCTATGGTGCCATCTCTTTGCCATCTCTGGGGTCACCCCCAAGAACACTTGAATCATAAATCTTATCTCATCAATCATCTTCGTCTACTAGATCCAGCGATTGTGGGACTCAACCTTCAGGCTTCCCTTCTGCCCGCGTTAGAGATCCCAACAATTTAGAGTCTATAAAGGGTTGATTCTGCGAAACGCCCGTTGTTGCGAATGGTACTCTTCCTGCTCGCTATGCCTTATCCTCATTGGTCCACCATGCATATGGTTCTTACCAGTATTGCTTGTCACCAATCTCGCAGGCTCTATGCCTCTATGCGTCCGAGGAGTGACGTTTTGCATGGAATCCCTCCTACACACCAACTTCTACTCAAGACCCTCTCTCTGCGAAGCTTTATATGGTAGTTTCCATAAATAGGGGGAGCCCAATATTTATAGACCTCAAGCTACCATTTTGGTCCTCATTATTGGGCCCCTAAAAAATGGTAACCCAAGCAATCGCCTGATATTGTCACTATGATTCCAGTACACCCTTCATAAGGTCCTATACACTAATGCTATAGTGCGGGAGCACTGCCGAACCAGAACCCTGAAGCGTGCACTCATGTGACTCAGCTTGGTTCTCCCACTCTTTCTATGTCCTCATCGCTGCGGGTCTCGATCGCTGCCTGTAGGGCCTGCGTCACACTGTTGGGGGGGCAGTGGGATGCGGGCATTTCCCTCAAGGCAAAATTCTCCACATGTCTTGATGTGTCGCCCAAGATACGATCATCCCTTGTATGGAGACAGCCAAAAATGGGCCCCGAATGTTCGAAATCCCAAGTAAGAATGCTGAGGCCCTTCTAACAGGGATGTAGCAAGACTGTTGGCGCTGACTGCACCGAGATCTTTCCTCGAATGGTTGTGCATGGAAGGCGAAATCAAGGACCAGATAGCAGCTATGTCGACCGCTTCCTCCTCTTCTGTCCTTGTCTTGTAGATCTCTTTCGGATGCCCTCTCCTCCGGCCCTGAGTCGAGGGTGTCTCCACAGCATTCTGTACGAACGTCTGAAGTCTACCTGGCCGAGGCACCTGCGCCTGGATCTTCCCTCCCCGTCTCATGCCAGTCAATGTCAGGAATTCAGGGGTCACAACAAAAGCAGGAACATGATTCCGGCTATTCTACATACCATTCCTTGAATTCAAAATCAATTACGGGCAGGCTAACCCTAAAGCACAACCCCCTGAAGGCTCGAACTCCACACCCTAAACCCTGCCCCAAACTGCCCGCCAAAATCCGCAAACGTATGATCTTGACTCCTTAACGCGCCAAACTTACACCCTGAACCCGAATCCCTAAACCCTCAACCGTAAACCTTGAGCCCGAATCCCTAAACCCTTACCCCTAAACCCTCAACCCTAAACCCTGAACTCTAAAACCTGAGCCCCAAACCCCCAACCCTGAATCCTAAAGCCCTGAACCCTAAACCCCAAACCCTAACTCATGTGTGCCCTTGGCCTGCACCACGTTGGCAGGCGAGGTCTGGATCAGACCAGGGACCGAAACCAAAGCCTCTCGTAGCTTGGGGTAGACAAAGGCCTGTGTAGGGTTTGGGGGTTTAGGGTTTGTCATGGATTTAGGGTATAGCGGTTTGGGGTCTGAGTAGGGTTTTAGGTAGGTTCCTTCTAAGAAGGTTCTCACATAAGACTTTTTTGTGGGTCTTTAATGTAGAGGGGCCTATGTCCTTTAATCTTTCCGGGCTTAGGCGTTTAGGGTTTGGCTTTGGGCTTTGCAATTCTTTTGGTGGGATATAGGTAATCTTGCCGTCCATCAGAGACTATACACTACACCGGTTTGAGAATTACTGCCCATAGGGGAATGATGGGGAAGGTTGAGGGGTCTCCTCTGGTTTCTTTGGGGGGCATATGCGCAGTAAACAACAACTGCGAAAGCAGACATACAAGGTTGCTTCGGGGCAGTAGCATGCCATAGGCTAGGAAATACTGTAGTACTGCTATGTCAGCTTCTGCTTCTGCCACTGATCTTTTGCTGTTGCTTCCTGGTATTCCCGTGGTTGGAACTGTTACTGTGACTGTTCAGTTGTGTCAATGGTGCTACCCCCCACGAGGAAGCAGCGCTATCGAAAGCTCTTATGTGGATGTTCGCAACCTAAAATGTGTGTGTGCGTAGCGTGGGGTGCCTGGAAATGTGAGATGTAGAGTAGACCCCTGAGTCTGAAATCCGTGTCCCCTGATAGGAATAATGATGGGAGTTTCAGGTTGTTATAAGCAGAGATGCAAGTATCGGCGCAGCCTTTATCTGACGAAGTTTGGCTCCAAGAAGCGTTCAAGTTGTGTCAGCTCAACGATCCCTATACAAGCCAATTCCTCTCAGAGGTACCTTCCCCCAAACTGAAACTACTGCTCTTGGAAAAGGGGATCCTCATGGAGTTCCACGTCAATCTCGGGGAGCGCCATGCCGCGACAGAAGCCCGCTTCATCCGCGGAACTTCTTTGTACCGGCAAGCCTTCTTGAAACATTATGTCATACGAAATAAACTGTTACCTGTAGTAGCGACTTCAGCGGGGTATGTTTTATAACCTGGTTAGAGTCTGAGTGCTTTTCTACGCAGCCTGAAGCCTAAACCCTCAAACCTGAGTCCCAAAACCAAAGCCCCCAACGCCGCAACGCCTGGAGCTTGAATCCTAGCCCTGAAAGCCCATAACTTGAAATTCCCGACCTGCAACCCTCAACCCCAAACCCTAAACCCAAACCCTAAGGCTCAAGGCTCTGTCCTGCAGCAAGCCCACCGCGTCTTGCAAGTCAATACATTCCAAGAGAAGCTCCTCTGTTTGGTTTAGGGCTTGGGGCAGTTTCAAAAATCTGCGTGTCCCATTCAGAGCCTGATCTCTTGGAGGCATGTGGAAGGGCAATGATTTGGAGAAATACCCCCTACGTTGTTGATCTACAAGGGACCTCATGAAGAATTTTGCGTTCTAGGCCATGTCACCGTCTACATCATGAGCTTGACTCTGACTCATGGACCCCCAAAAAACAGCTCAAGACACTAAACCAGCTCAAGTGCATGCGACGCTTAGCCACCCGACTATTATAGCTGAAGCCTCCAGGGCCCTTTCATTTAAGGAAACTGCCTTTACCCTAAACCTGCTGAGATTTCCAAGGAACCCTTGCAAAACTCTACTTCATGTCAAGACCCGGGATGCCTTGGTCTAACTTGGTTCTGGCTCTGGCTAGGGTTTAGGGACTTTAGGTTTTAGGGGTTAGAGGCCTAAATAACAAGACCAGGATCATCGGTGGATGAAATTTGCAGTTGTTCAGGATTCTGCAAGTCTTCACAGAGAAGGTCTCACACGTGGAAGGTCAAAGTCGCATAGTAAGCGTAACAGTAATCATAATGATAGTAGTTATAATTAGTAATAATAGTAATAGTAGTATCAATGGTAAACATAGTAATAACGGGAAATTGTGGAAATCATTGCTGGGCGATCCCCGCCCGTCCCTTATCACCATTTTCCATCGAGCCCATAACAGTTCCCCGCCTCTTTTCCGAGAAATCAGTACATGACGCAGGCGCCTCGAGTCTCTTTGTGATTGCTTGCCCAAATTCGGCATGGCGCTGCCAGAACTCCTGCGCTTTTTGTTGGGTGTCTACTGGACGGTACAAGTAAGGTCATAAGTGTCCAAGTCAAGCCAGAAGCATAGGCATCCGTTAGCGCCCAGGGTCTAGGGTTTTAGGGTTTAACCCCTGGGTATATTCACCTTCGGGTAGGCTTGTTGTGAGCAGATGTGCATAAGGGCACTTAGATCTCTGTGATGTGGATGCTTTTGTGGGCGTTATAATAGAGCATATCCACAAAACCCTGTTCTAGCAATTTAGGCGACGCTCATATAACCCGGATATGAACCCATATAGACCCCTTATTGAATAACTCCAATATATACCCCATATAGAGCCTATATGGAATACGCTATAAATGACCCCAATATACACCCCAAATAGACCCTACATCAAATAACCCCAATATATACCCCATATAGACCATATCAACTAACCCCATTACATATCCCGTATGGACCGTTTATTGCACAATCCAATATAGACACCATATTCAAGACAAACCCAGTAGATGCCTCTTATAAGCCCTATATAAAACAGCCTCAGTTTTTCTTCCCCATAGAGCCCCATATAGGCCCTTATGAAATCAACCCAAATCACCCTAAACCCAATATACAAGTTTTCCAAAGTAAGGGGACACTAATATAGACCCTAATATACTATAATCCTTGTATGGGGACCCCCAAAAAGGTACCCCTAATTTGGGGAAACCCCCAAATATACCCTACTGTTCCGTCCTGCGGGCCAGCCCAAATCTCCACAATCTCAGCTAAAGACTCAGGCCTCCAGCGTCAGAAAGAATCGACCCTCACATGGAACCCCCAAAACGGGCTCTAAGACTACTACGGCCTAGCAAAGGCCAGAATAATTCCCAACCATCATCTTGAGGTCTATTTGAGGTACCCTATACCATGGTTGTACCAGGAATCTGGGACCAGAATGTGGGTACCCACCCAAAATTTTGGGAAGACCCTATTTACACATATCGATATAAACACCCTAAACTGTCCATTTAAAACAGGGGGGCTCTGGTTGGGCCGCAAGCTTGTGGCCATTGCCACTGCAAATACAAAAAGCATCACGCCTCTACATTAAAACAATAAGGTGTGTATATATATATGTGGTGTTACGCAATATAGGGCCTATCTGGGGTTTATGTTGGGGTTCTACAGTGATATAGGGTCTATAAGGGCGTGCATTACCCCAAATAATGGAGAGTCAAATGGAAAAGAACATGGAATATAAATGGAAGCAGTCTATATAGTGGTTTATCAATAGGGTTCAGGATTGGTAGGGAGTGCATGTATCTAAGCTGCCGTATCTTCTTCTTTATGAACATTTCCTTGCAACCAACCAAATGACAGCGGCTGATCTCACAGTCAACTGCAGGGCAGGGCCCATGAAGGGATCAGAACGTAGTGGTCATGAGCTGCATGAATCACCCTCCTGAACATCCTAAACCCTAAACTCTTAAGACCATCTGAGGAGGCAGCTGGCAGTATTGCACTGATTCGCTCAAGTCCTGCATTGTATGGTGGTCCAGCTCAGAAAAACCCCATACAAACCCTGTGTATTTATATATCTCTGATATAAACCCTATACGACCTCGTATTAAACCCTACATAAATCAAACCCTATATAAACCCAATGTAAATATATAACCCCAACATAAACCCTATAATTATAGACCTCACATAAAAAAGGCCAGTATCTCTGCTTTACGGGGTCCTCGGCACCTTTGACACGAAGCTAACCAGTCATGTCTGTAGTCCTCCTAAACCTATGCTGAATATGTCCTCCTTGATAAGTCAGTCCTTAGGGTTACCCTGTAACAGTCTATATTAAGGGTCATACTAAGGGATTTAAAGAACTATAATATCCAACTGTTACGGAGTGGGGGCAGCACTCAGGTTATACCATAATAGGAATTAAAAGTGATTCCTTAGGCCTTGGGAGGCTGCAGATTTGGAATCCGCAAGGTTGCTGTCACTACCTGAAGCAGGGGCTGCTTGTTCTGAGACATGCTGATGGAAGAAAACGGTTCTGAGCTACTGTAACTGCGCAAAATTTACAGCACTCAAGGCGGTGCAGGATCTCTTATATGGGAGGTGCTAAAATTAACACCACCCCCACATAATCTCTAAGCGTGACTGCGGCAATCCCCTTATGATCACTGCATATCTCTTTTAGCGCCCCCGAGGCTAACGCAAACCTCAGGCCCTAAACTCCCTGCAAACACTTCAAATCGTAGGACATTTTTTCTTTTTGTGAGAAACTCCCATATAAACCCGTTCGATCACTCGCATGGCCCTTAGCCTTGGCCTAAATATTGTTCCCCACATTGTAGTTTCTATTTTCGTGTCCACTCCCCAAAAATCCCAATAAAACCCGATAGAAGCCCCATAGGAAAATGCCTCATAGAATCCCTGACCCCTATATAACCCTATAGTCTTATATAACCTCTATATAACCCTTAGTAATTAGCCGTCAATATGACCATAAATGAGCCCATACAACCCTATATTACCCAATATGAGCCCTATGTAACCCTATATAGCCCTTGTATAATCACTCGATGAAAATGGGTCCTGAAGGACCAAGTCGGCAAGTTCGTCAAGGTGGTCGGTCCAAAACGGTGCTTTGCCCTTGGCCTGTAGATTTCAACTAGGGCCTTGGGGAGTTTGGTGTTTAAGGGTTTAAGGTGTTTAGGGTTTTTTGTGTTTGTTTGGCTAAGTATTTTCCAGAAGTAGGAAACTCCCTATGCACTCCGATATGCTATAATCCTTGTCCTAGGCAACCCTCAAAACGAGATACCAATTTCGGAAACCTCCAAGTAGGATGTACTCGGACCAGAGTCACTCCTTACGTGCGTAGACTGATGAGACATCGTAGGGCATAACGGCAGACGGGGATCAAACAGCACAATTGGAAATCCTGCTGGAAGAAACCCTGGCCCACTCAGGATACTAACAAACCTGCATGACTCGAAGTACCTTACACCTGGGGAATTATGGTGCTTTGGTATAGCAGAAGTCATGCAACATCTTTAGTATCAACAATACGTAGTTGAAGCCCATCGGATTTAGTAACACTTTATAACTAGGATTAAAACCCGACTTATAGTTGGGGTAACCCCTATAAGCCCAGTTAGGGGACCTATAAGCCCATGAGCCTCCAAGTAGGCTAATGTAAACATCATGAAAGGTTTTATACATCCTGCATGTGTCCAAGGCCTCTCTGCTCTGGGTCCCACGCAGTTTAGGGTTTAGGGCTTAGAGTTATAGTCTCCTTTAAGTAGGTAGAATATGGCGTTGGGTATATTTTAATAGGAGCCCCATATACCCCTTATTCCATTTCACTTAAAGGGGACTTTAAGGATGGGATTCAAACCTTATTTACTTGGAGTTTTAAACGGTCGGCCTAAGCGAGTTTTAGGAACCCACCATGACCCCCAGCATCCTGGTTGCAATCCCATGCGCAACTACCCCGAAAACCAACGCCCCCGAAACCTGAGCCTTAAACACTAGACTTGAAATTGTGTGCGTGTTAAACCCTAAAGACCGTAAATCCCAAATCCTAAGCCCTAAGCTTAAAGCCTTCACCCTAACCCCGGTAAGGGCTCATTTTGGTCCCCCCAAAAGGGCTCATTTTCGTCCCTGAAAAGGACGGCCCGGACTTTTGGCCCGGACGGCCCAGAATTTGGCCCGGATGGCCCAAACTTTTTGCCGGACGGCCCCGACTTTGGCCCGGACTTCTACCCCAAACTCCCAAGCCAGCACTTGACCGTGTCTTTTCATGGAAAATCCCAAGCCTAAGCCATCACGCCAATTGAATAGCCCAGCCTGGTTGCTGCTCCGAAGTAAATCGGGAGGCCGCCCAAGCGGGGTCTCGCTTGCAGCCTCCCTGTTCGGCCAAGCAGAAGCACTGCCACCCTGTGCGCCTCCCTCCGCCTGCTGGCCACCCCCATCGATCACATGGCAGCTCCACGGTCATGCCAGCACTACGGGCACCAGGCGGGGCTGCCCCTCCGACCAGCGGGCCCGCCAGCGCCTACGCTGTACATCCCTGCTGGCCCCCCTCCCCATGCCGGCCCGGACATGCCCGCTAAACTTCAGAGTTATCAACGCAAAACTCAAGCCAGTCGCCGATGATCCTGGTCTGCCAAGACGACATCCCCGTCTGCCAAGACGACAAGTTAGCCGATGTATTCCGATGGGTATACAGGACGCCGCGCGCTCCGAAAAAGAAATTCGAGGTGATCGCCCCAGCATGGACTCGCCCTCCGCTGGCGTGGAGCTCCGCCCCAACTTGCAACACCTGACCTAACAGGCATGTGAGATCACGGATGCGGCCCCGAGGTATGGACCCCTGTTGAAAGAAGATTGGCATCCATATGAGCTGTAATCTAAACTCGTTAAAGGGGGTGATATAGAGGATTATCATAGGGGGTTATTCAGGGGCATGCTTGGAAGTAAGACTATGACTATAGCTCATATAGCAGCTTTATTGTCCCTGCCCGCGTGAAGGTCCAGACAAGCCCACGCATGGCAGCATGTCAGAACCTGATGGAAACGGCAACAATTCAAAGCCTTCACCCACGCGTGACTGGCAGCTTTTACATTGAGAGCCTCGCCTGAGGTTTCCAGGCCCTTCATCTTGCCGACCTCATGTCCGAGGAGTTTTGGTATGAATTCTGGCTACCTTGCGTCCACTTCGCATGAACCTCTCAGGCATCTTACATGGGCCCACCACGCGCTCGACTCTCAGGGTTGTTCCCTCCTCCTGAGTGCAGAAAAGCAAAAACGATAGGGCTCCAGAAAAGCAGCCTGCAAAGCTCCTGACATCTCGAACTCACGTCGCCCCAACACAGTGTCAGGCGGGGAACCTGACGCATGAAATGCACTTTAGTGGCTCACAACGAAAACCCTTCGTCATGATTCAAATCTCGTTGAGAAAAAAAGTCAGTGTATGCAGATACTTCGCAGCAGATACCATGTGCAAGCCCTACAGCCAAGCATGTTCGAAAACCGATTTCCGGCCTCCCGATGATCTGGCGTTGACTCTTTTCTGCCTCCTCCTCGGGTGCAAGCAAAGCGAATGCGAAATCGGCATTCAAAATGAAAAAATGGCGATGCCCGCACGTGCGCGCCTGTATTTCTTCTACAGGATCCTCCTCCGGCTGACTTTCCTCAGCCTTTTCTTTTTTTCAAACATGGCCATCGCTGGCACAGCGACTTGCCTGTCGCGATAAAGTATTGAGCTGCACGCCTTGTTTGACTATTGAATATTGTGCTCCTCGGGTTTTCAAGACGACTGGACATTCGGAACATTTTTTACAGGGCGGTTGAGGAGCTATGGCAAATGTATCTGATCCAGTACGTGGAGTAGATCGGTCAGGTTTGCATCACTGAATAGGAAGCGTGATTCATTACTGCAAGATAAAATTGATGGCCAATGCATACAATTGGGGATTTCCAGATGTGCGGTGACGAAATTATCGCTCCACACAAGCGGCACTTTCCTTGGGTTTACCGACTGATATGTGATAACCCCAGCAGCTATTCCTGCTCCGAATGTCCCGGGCCTTGCTGTCTGTAGGAGAATCGCTCTGTGCCTGCACCGGATTATGGATTATGCAAAAATAGCGGACAAACTCAAGATGATCAATCTTTTGCATCCTCTTCTGTCGCGGCTGCTGCTTGGCTACATAGAACTTCCTTCAGGCAAAAGCTCAATCGACCCAACAAAACAAAGCATTTCTAGTTCGAATGTCCAGCCAGCAGTCTGTGGCAGAGTCCCTCATTGCCTGCGCCAGATTCCGAATTATGGAAAAATGGATGAAACGCATGGCATTCTCAATCTTCTGCGGCCTCCCGCGTAGAATCTCCGCCCGCAGCTCCACCTAGAACTTCCTTCGGGCACGACGCACACCCTAAACTTTCGTTGTTTCGTGTCTTCCGGGCCTCCAAGAAGCCACCGGGCATGATTTCAATGCTAGAGATACATGCTTGTTCTTCAGATATCTAGACTGCGCAAGTGTAGGGGATTCTAGTAAGCTCTTGAAATCTGTAGAAGACCTTTTTGAACACTGCTTGGTTGCCATGACTGTTTACTTCATCCAAATGCGTCATGCTTGAATCTTGCACACATCACTCAAGGTCCAACACAACAGAAATGCCATGCAGCAACAATGAATCCATGAATGCTTGTCTGGTGTTTTGAAAAAGGGTCGCATGTCGCATGCGCTGCCAATCAATACTCAGCTTGCTCGGCTCCGGAAGAAATCTGTGTAGAAATCCGCTGGAAAATGGGCACTTGAACTTCCCCCCCTACAATTGTAAAGTTTAGGCTTTGTGGACAATGTGAAAAATGAATCCTTATGCCTACAAATTATTAAGTTTTTTGCCGCCTCTTTTCTCCCAGAATATCGCCCGGGGGCCAAGGGTCCTGGCCTTGAATGTGGGCTGGGCATGGCCAAAGGTGCGGGCCAAAGTCCGGATCGTCCGGGCCAATGTCTGGGCCGTCCGGGCCAATGTCTGGGCCGTCCGGGCCAAAGTCCGTGGCTGTCCGGGTTGGGGGGACGAAAATGAGCCTTTTTTGAGGGGACCAAAATGACCCCCTTCCCCTAAACCCCTGGTCCCTAAATCCTAATCCTTTCACCGTAAACATCTACGCAGGACCTCTTCCTTGACGCAGATCAGGACGTCTGAAAGCTGCACCAGCCGCTGCCTTGCAAATTGTGTGGCAAGTTTACGGCTTGCCCCAAACCCAAAAAGGGATCTGTATTCAGGAGCTACAGGCTAAACTCCTTAAAGGGGGGTTGTATAGGCGACTATATAGGGTTTAGACTATGGCGTATATGCGTGTACAAATGTTTGTGTGTATATGTGGACTTAATAACATGTGTGCACGTGTGTGCGTGTGCACATATACATGTATATACGCATGTAACTGTTTATGTATACGTGCATGTATGTGTGTATGGTTTGGCATGGCATTGTATGTTTCGGTATGTATGTATAGACATATGTAGAAATTTGCAGGTATCTACGTAGACAGTATACACACATATGCACGTGTGTATTTATAAACACCGAAATACTGCCATCCTCATGTATGCCCCAACCCCCCCGGCCCCAATCCCTCAACTGTCTATGTCCTCTATATCCCCATTACAGACATAATGCAGGGCTTGTACATGCCTGGGCCTCAGAGTGATCTTTCTAGGGCTTCATGTTCGTTCGGCCTTAAACCCTCGAAACCTGTTCCTGCTGCGCCTTGCATCGTTTAGCGCATATTCTATTATATATATCCTGCCGCGCCAAACCCTAAACCCTGAACCTCAAGTTTTATCCTTGCAGGGTTTTGTGGTCTAAGGAATGCTGGACGTTAAGCCCTAAACCCTAAACCCTAGGATTTGATGGGCTCAAGGGTTTTCGGGCTTAGGGACACCAAGTTAGATGTGCCGTATATGGACATATATAGCTAGACTTTCGACGGCTCTGCTTCTGAGGACAGCACGTATGAACCTAAACCAGGCGAACACACTTCCATCAAGAACCAAAGAGAAGGGCGTACCTCATAGGATGATGTTGAAGATGGCGTTGACAGGAAGGGCTACCAGGTTCATGGGGTTCCAGTTTCTTTGGACTACCACATTGCTCCTCGAGGGCCCAACACCTTTGCTCCACATCTGCGGGTCTTTGACACAACCCGCTCAGATCGACGTAATCTGCATGGAGCGCTGAGGTATGGACAAGCTCAGTTCAGCAGAAGCCAGCAAGATCTGCCATTTCTGGTGCACCTGGCTTGTCGCGCGCCGTGCACACACCGACTACACTAGGAATTCCGTGGGCCTCTTTAGTGGATTATGAGGCATAGTAGGGTCTGAGAGAGGATGGCGTAAAATGTTTTACGGTTTCTGTGTCTATGTACAGGTGGCCTCGAAACAGGCAATGCATTCATCAGACGCTGATGCTCCTAACCTCTACAGAAACAGTTCTCATCCTCATACCTCATATCATAATCGCGGAGTCATTGTTACAGTAGCGCTTGTCATTAACGATGCAGTGTCAACACAGTTTAAACATTCATACTGCTGGTGTGCGAGTATCAGTAGTGTTCTGATAGTTCTTGATGCCATTGAAGCTACTGTTGCGTAGCCAGTGTTACCATAGCTTCGTTATGCCTCCTGGCAGAGCCAAAAGAACCTTGCACCCACCTTCTGGAGAATAGGCTGTCTTACCGCCTGTCTTTTGAAGTCGACTCCAGCATGAATCAACCCTAAGCCCTAAATCCAATCCCATGGTGCCTGCCTTGTGCAAGCCGCCGGAGAGGAAGGCGGTAGAGCTTTTGGGAAGCACCAGCCTCTGGAAAGCCTTTGACTTGGCATTCTCTAAGCAGCTTTGTGTTTTCTTCCTGAGGCTCTACCACAGATCAGCCCTAAACCCAGACCCTAGATCCGAAACTCTAAAGCCACTATCACTACACTGGCGAACTCACGGTACCACGCGCTCCCTGGGTGACGGGCCCAAAGGAACACGATCAGCTCCTCCGTTCTGAAGACGTCGAAGCGATTTCCAAGGTAAGCCGACACCTTTTTAGCTGATCGAGATGATGCGACACGGTTTAGGTCTAGTAAAGAATGCCCCATGCACCCCAGAAGACATGTTCCCAAACTGGTACAATTATGAATGTGGGGCACTTTTTATTGGAGCGGTGGTTTGAGGGTTGTACTCATGGGAGCCCCAGATGAGGGTCCAACAAGAAGCGGAGTTCAGAAATTTGCAAGACTGCCTGGATCCAAATGGTAGCTTTAAGTGGACCCCCTACCCAGCAACAGTGACGTTAAGGGATAATGGTGATTAGATTAGGGTCCTCTTATATTTCTATAATACCACTATCACAGGGTGGGGGGGTCCACCTCATAGTAGCTTCTCAAAATTAGCGGCCGCTTGTTTTACATCAAACAAGTCAGTCCTTCTTGTCGATCCCCCAGAAGACTCTGGTCAAAATCTTGAGAAAGAAAGGTATGCCAAACGAAAGACCAGAGCAGCTACGGTACAGACTCCTAAGGACCTTACATTTATTGCGTGGGACTTGAACCGACTGTCAGTCTGAGACTGATGTACAGATATGTCACTGCGCATGTTTTGTCATCTGGGAGCTTCTCAAAAAATCTGGGTCTGTTTCAGGGCTCCCGAGCATAAGCAGCCTCACATTGCGGGGTATGCAACAGACGCTCATTTGGGTTTTCTAAAATTCAATGTCTGACTATGTGCCCCCCCAAAAACCACTGCCCTTGTCATAAGGACTCCCCCAAAATGGAGCTGCGGAAAACCAAAGCCCTATTGCCCGTATACATCCCGGTAGATCCTACGTATCCCCATCCATCCCCGTATATACCCGCACCTCCTTTTCAAAACCCTCAATCGCGCAGTATACAATCTATTTCACATCTAAGAGCGCAACATCCCTGGTGAAGACCGCAGTGTTCACGAGCTCAGGGTTCAAGCCGAGTGACCTGGAGTCGATTGACGGCAGAAGTTGTTCCCTTAAATGACTTCTATGACAGTCAAAACTCCTTAAAGGGGGTTATATAGAGGATTCTTCTAGGCCTTTAAGGGGGTACTAAGAGTTAAGAATAGCTCATATAGGGACTTTGTAGGGGCTATAAGGGTATATCGAGATTTTTAGAGTGTTTAGGGTGTAGGGAGAGAATCAAACGGCAAAGAACATGGCAAATGAAATGGACAAGTAAATGAAAGCTGGGATAACCTTAAAATTTAGAATTGGGAGCTAAGTCGGTATAGTATGAGTCTTGCCTAAAAGTTATTCAAGACTACAAGATATTGCCTGGATGTAAGGTAGGCCTTTCGCTACCTGGTTGTAAGAGGAACTGAAAAGAAACAAACGATGGAGTGGCACTATAAATGGGAGAGGGGAACTCTTGCACTCCAACTCTTGGGGATGTAAAGTGACGCACGATTTCCTCCATCCACCGTATAGCTTCTTCTTACGACCCAAAACCGAAAACATTGAACATGTCCCTGTGCGTCGCATTTTCACGGTAAACCAAGCGGGATTGTACTCTTCTTCCAAACTGCAACCCGGAGAACACCCCGAAAGTCTGAATCCTAAAGCCCAACGTATGGAAACCCTCAACTTGGTTGGCCTTTGGAGACCACTGAAAAATATTAGTATAAATGGGCCCCTATGCAACCAATTAGGGAAATATTTCAGGAACTCAAAGGGCTACCCAGTAAACCCTAAACCCCAACAAGAATTGCCTTCTGGGGCTTCGGCGAGCCTTCTGGGATCCTCATGGGGAGAAGCTCCGATATGAGCTACAATCAATATTTCCTGATCCTACTAACCCCTTTAATATAAGGTGTAGGGTTTCGGCTTTAGGGTTTAAGGTCTAAACTCCTCTTATCCCTCTTGATATAACCTCTATAATACTCCCCTATATAACCCCCTTTAGGGAGTTTAGACCCTGGCTCATATGAGCCACAGTCAATATCTCCCCAGAAAATCAATGCATGGGCTCCTTTACTACGGACCTTATCAGGAACTATACTAAAGAGGGATCCAACCTTCATGGTCTCTTGGTAAGGCTAAATTCTTATTCCGTGTATTGGGGGATTGCTATACCAGCTCCTTATAGGGCCAATGCAAAGCAGCAATTATGTCTGACAGGGTGGAACCCTAAACCCTGAACTCTAAACCTTGAACCCTTAGCCCATAACCCGGAACCCAAAATCCTGAGCCCTAAACCCTCAATCCCTAAACCCTGAATCCTAAAACTTGAACCCTAAATTAAGCCCAAGTCTTGAGCGCCGCGCACGGCCAGGCTCAAGATCTGCTGCACGGTTACAGCACCCGTGGGGTTATCCTTTTCGACAGCCGGAGGTCTTAAGCGGTGTGAATGAGGTCATGAAGGCTTAGGGTTGAGGTTTATGGTTTGGAGCGTGGGGTTCGGCAACATGGGGGTCTAGACTATTGGAATGGGTGGGAATACGTGTACCCTCAAGTAGAAGATCTATCAACTCCCAAGTGAACAGCTTCAATTTCGGAGGCTGCTCCGTCGCTCCTCCTATTCGCAAAATCACTGGCATTGCCATCCTTGCTTGTGCTTTTTTCGCTGCTTCTTGTCTTGTGTTGGGCGCTAAACAAATGACATGTCAACAGCATGCCCCCCAAAGCATGCCGGTCAGTCTCTCATCAAATTGCTTGCGGCCCCGAAATGCAGCCCAACCCCATCATACACATACTGCGAGCTGGGTGTAGAAGTTGGGCGCGTACTGGACTCTATAAAGCCAGTGCAACTAGCAGGCCTTCTCCCGTCGAAGCCGGAGAAGCCATTGTGTAAGAAGGGCTCGGACGGCCTCCTCTCTTTCCTGTAAGGATCGGGTAGGGTACATTCCTGGGGGACCCCCCTGACAGGAATTTTTAAGAAGGACATTTACAAGGTACTGAGAAGGGAACCTAGACGTTACGTAGAGGGGCTGCCCATCTCCGGGTCCCTTGAGTCGGAGTTTAAGACATATCGTGCTGATCCCGGTAAGCCCTCCACTGTTGCATGAGTTAGGTTTTGGGGAAGATGAAAGACCCCTTACTTGGAGGGTCAGGGGGACTTAAGTAGGTATGTAACAGAGATAACTGAGGATACCGTAGGGCTTCTAGGGGTTAAAGTATACTTACCGGGTCCTCTTGACCCCGCAAGTATTTGCCGGAAAAGATTGGGATCCGCAGCGTAACATCTTCGATGTATCTTGCACTACCAATTATTATTGCCTGCATTCAGCTACTTTAAGTACTGAAGAATTTCCTTCGTGTACCGTACGGGTGAAGAAGGACCGTTTCCTTTTTGGGGGGGCTTGATGTGTTTTGGGGTCTAGTGGGCTTTGGGTCTCAGAGTTTGGGGCTTGCCTGCAGGCCAAATTTTCACATGTCTTCGCGGGAAACCTGAAAGCTCAGTTTCTACAAGCAAGGGGCAATGGGTCAACCTTGAACAAGGTTGTTTTGGAAGATCCAAGGGAGCACAGGCGCAACAGAAACACTGAAATGTCGCACTTGGGAGTACTGGCATCGCCTTGCTTGCAATCCTTACACAGGCAGAGTCGGCCGTGCTCTCGAATCCTTGTTACCTTGAATGCATGTCCAATCCCCCAGACCCCAAGCTCTGAAAAACCTTGACTCGAAAACTCTTTACTCCAAACCCAAATATGCTACCGGGGTCCTCCTCTGGCAAGGGAACACGGCAGATCGTTGCAAGGGCAGGCGGGATCAGCCTTGAAGACATGGCTACAACAAAAACATCTAGCTTCATGACAAGAGTCTGGGGACTTGAGAGGAAGCTTTTGATGGAAGGAGCTTCGACCACAACATTGACGAACACAGAAACAACAACGAAAATAGCAACAACGACAACGAACAATGGCCATGGCGACTTTGAGATACCACGACGGATTGCAAGGACCAGGACCGCGACCACCATCACCATCACCACCAGCACAACGACGATGCCGCCTACGACGTGGACGTCAGCCGCAAACGACTACGATGATGCAGCCTGTCGCTGCAACAGCCTGTAACGCCGGCACACCTATTCCGCAACCACCACAGCTGCCACGACCACCACCATCCCCGGCGGCGGCAGCAGCAGCAGCAGCAGCAGCTGCTGCTGCTGCATTCGTTGCTGCATTGTAGCATAGTGCAATCACTGCACAAGAAGCGACTGGTCAAGAAATGTAGGGCTGCGTTGGCTGGATAACACGAAAACCCATGCGCTCTTTCTAGCTAAGAAATGAAGGGGTACCCAAAGATTCGGGGCCATTTTCTTATTTGGCTAGGCCCTTAAGGGACCCTGAAATAAGAAATGTAGGGGGCTATGTTTCTTGTTTTGCTGGTTTCCAGGCCACAAAGAACACCGAAAAACGTGTAGGAAGCCACGTTTCTCATTTAGAGTGTTTTCCAGGCCAAGCCCTTGATTTAGGCCGTGTTGGAGGCTGCGTTTTCTTGTTTTGTTGTTTTCAAGGCCCCCCCCCCACCCTTGAATTAAGCAATGTAGGGGGCTACATTTCTTATTTTGGATAATTTTCAAAAAAAACAACTAAACCACGAAATGAAAAAATACGTTTTTTTTTTGGTGGGTTTCTACCCGTGTTCTCCCCATTTGCCAGGATGGGCTATTCGCCTACGAAATTCCCTATCAGGACCCAAACAAGGGGTAAGGGGCCTTCATGGACGAACAGCCCATCGTGGTATACCCGTAATCAGCCTCCTCAACCCGCTCTTGAACTCCGCCCTGACCCTCACTTAAAGTCCCTGCAGGGGCTAAGGGAATTTAACACTCCGACCGCCCCAAAATAAGGTCGTTACATTGCGCGTTGGGGGTTGGAGGCTTTATGGCCTAATGGATAGGGCGCCTCTCTCAACATCGAAGTTGACAACGCTAAGGGGCTCAAACCCCCCACAGAATATGACGTGAGGAGCAAGAAATGAAGGATACCCCACACCTGGAAACCTTGAAAAGTGGAAATGTGAAATCGCTGCCTGGCTAACAAATGAAAGGTACCTTGCGCCTAGCTGATCTACTTCTTATCCAGGAGATGCACCGTACCACGTCCTGCTGCTGAAATGCCCAGCATCTGGCCTTGGATCGAAGCCGGAAGCCATCTGAGGCACTCGACGGGCAAGCGCCTGCTGCCATTGGGGCCCGAACAAACGGTATCGGATTGAATATTCAAGTTCAGGCCTTGGAGCACGCACATCTTAATGCCATACTTAGGGAGGCATTTATGACAACAAACAAGTATGGTACAACAACACGGTCCCTTCGCGGGGTTTATACTGGGCTAGGTAGGCATATTGCGAAACACGAGTTTTGTTTTAGGTAGTAACTATAGGTCGACCCCGGTTCCAAGCTGGTTACATCTTAAGTGTTTTCCTACCTTGATACTGGGAACTATCAAGACCAAGTGAAACTACGGAGAAATAGTTGGCTTTTTTCAACGCCATGAACCTCGATGCCAGCCTTCTGTCCAATCTTACCCGTCATCGTTTTCCCATCAAATAACATCAACTACTACATTGTTGTTTTATTTGCTGTTGTCGCTCTCCCATGTTCTGCACACGCCAATCAGTTTTGTCATTTCAATATGAGCCGTAGAAACCCGGGCTTTTTGTCCCAGCTCAAATGCGGCTCGTTATTCTAAACCCTAGCCCCAAACCCACAACCTTACATAGTGTTTATGCTCAAGGGTTGGATGTATGATGTCACTGTAAGCTGCTGTCCTTGACCATAGCGATGAAAGACAGCATAAAGTCGCTTCTTGATCCGATTCTCGTTCTCCAACATACATAATATACTATAACATACGATAATACCCTATAATGTACTATAGTATACTACAGTCTACTAACAAGGGGGTACATTACCCTAAGGGGGACAACAAAACTAGCTACAAATGGAACATTTCAGGGAGCCGAAGGATAGAGGAGGCGAAGCAGGGTGTAACTGGAAGTCCCTACAAAGGACTCCGCAAAGGTAAATCCCTATAGTCCTCCAATATCCATTTCACTGTCCATTTTAGTTTCCATTATAAAGGTATCTAAACCCTAAACACTAAACCCCATATTATACCATTTTGAATAACTCCCACATGGCTGATGCCCTTGACAGCAGCTGCTTCTTTTCTCTTCGGAACTGGCTCAAGCTTGCTCCGCAGAACATCTTTAGCTTTCGGTTTGTTTAGGGTGTAAGATTTAAGGTTTAAGGTGCAGGCTTTAGGGTTAAGGATTTTATAGTTTCCAAGCAACGGGTTGCTACAAGGGGATGATGGAGTTTCCTTTGCGGCAAAGGAATCATTTGATAAAACATCCAGATCTTTAAGGACTACTTAGGGTCCAGCAGTTCAAAGTACAGCCCCTAGGGTTTAGGGTAGCTCCTCAAGTGGGCGCAAGATTTTGACAACTTACCATGTAAGGATGTCTGCTGTATGTTGGAACTTTCTCCAACTGCTCAGTCCATGTCCAGGTTGATGACTTCCTCTTCCTCAGGCTGCGTGTGCACCTGATGCAGCAAGCCCCGGCTACATGAATCCCCTCTCCCGACTATAAACCTCCCCCCACCCAGGTGATACTACTAGTATCAACCCTTAGCCTTAAACCCTAAATCATACAGTGGTTTCCATTTCCTTTTACATTCCCCTAAATACCCCTATGTAATCGCCTGGGGGGATTGGGGGAGTTAATCAGGGGCATGTAGGGCGTAGGGTTCCCGTAAGATCGTCCCATATCCCCAATCATTGCCAGAGTTCCCCTGGAGGAGAGTTTTGGAACAAAACGACATATTCCTTAGTTTCCTCTCCTGGTATGCTTACCAGTAACTCCAGTCAAAGCAGAAGTCGGCAGCACATTTTGTAGATTTCCCGTCGTTTGGAGGCTCCAGTACTGTGCGAACTGGGCAGTCCCCTTAACCTTGGACCGGCTGTGACCATCAAGTGCAATGTGGTCGTCTCGCCTATGCAGTTCGAAGTAACCATGGCGAGAATCTAAGAACCGGCTTTTGCACTCAAAATTCTATTGGATGTAGATGGCTGCGCGCCTCCAAGTCGTCTTTGATCTCCTGCAACAGGATGGAGGTTTCTGAAGACTGGCGGCTTCAGGGGCTCCAGGGATGTGTAGGGATTCGGGTTTAGGGTTTAGGAGTTTAGGGTTTAGGTGTTAGGGTTGGGACCCCCAAACTTCCACATCAGCTTCAGTCTTTTTGGGTAGCCGTAAAAAACAAATAATCGAGATAGTCGTGAAAACAAAGTATTGGGACTTCTGCCATCTGTTGCTTGGAAAAAACATACTGACCTCATACAAAGCTGGAGATCCAAGTCATTAGATCATGGTACTCTACCGGGGCGTGCGGGGTTTAATGTTGCGGGAGAGGATTGTCAAACATGGCCCTGCATAGAACTTATCTTTGGGAGCTGGACATATATAAAGGTCCAATATATGAGCCATAGTCTGAACTCCTAGTATTTCCTCCGACTCCAAGCCTTGACACGTAATCCACCCTAAACCCTGAACCCTAAACCCCCTCGGAAAGGATCCCAAAGTGCGCCTGAGCATGATCGGCTTCCTCTGGGCGCTTGCCGACTTTTTCCTTTCGATGCCCTGACTTCCCGTACCTCAGCTAGGCCATTGTTTAGGGCTTAGGGTGTAGTGCTTGTCTAAACTCCGAGTATCCCCGTTTGTAAGCCCCAAAATGGTCCCTTATATACAGTAACCCCCTATATCACCAGCCTTTCAGGAGTTAAGATTACAGTTCATGTGGTCATAGGGGTGAGAGGAGGAGTTGCAGACAGTAGGGTTTATTAGGGTTTAGGGTTTAGGGAATGCTGAGCAACAAGAATACCGCAGCAATGGTAACAGAATTGGGGGAACTGTAGCGTAAACCCCAAACCTAAACTCACCTCATGTAACCCTACATACCCCTATATAAACCGACATAACCCTACGTAACCCTATATCACCTACTATAACCCCAGACAACCCTGTATACACCTATATAACCCTACGTAAGCCTACGTAACCTTAGATAACCCTAGGGTGAGGCCAGGTGAACGTGACTTCTGCAACCAAGCCACCCTCCTTCACGAACGGTGGCCTTGACATTGACCGACTCCTCCTAGGCTTTTCAGTGCCCAGACACCCAAAAGGATCAACAAAAATAGATCGCCTGGAACCATGTGGGAAATTATGTAAGGATTCTATAGAGGTTATTACGGGTCTATGTAGTGGATCGAATTTCCGGATCCCTCCCAGGGGTCTGGATAGCCCTGGAGGAAAGTATAGACTTTTGATGGGAAATACTGGACGCCCAGACGCCCTAAAAGTGAAAAAGTATGCCACTGAACAACCTAGCCTCTGGTATCACGGCCGCAAGGACTTTTGCAGCCAGAGCTTCGGGTTGAAGACCCGTCGCAGCTAGCAGGGTGGGAGTACCTTTGCCCCTGGTTGCCATTACCACAGGCGGCTTATCCCGGAATCCGAACCTTTGCGCCAAGCTGCGGAGCCCCTTCTTAGTTTCCAGAGGCTCCCAGCAATGAACTCGAGCAACACGCACCCCGCGAGGTCGCAGTAATTCCGCAGCTGCCTGTAAAGTTGATGGCGGCTTGGCTGCTGCCGATTTCACTGTGACACATGAGATCAGCCACGCATTGCCACCAAAGAAGATATCTTGCACTTGCTTTGAGTCATCTGGCGGCACCACGCGGATCAAAGGGTCAGCCCAGTCTTTCGCAGTTATAAAGAATGTTGCAACGGCTGGCCCGACGAACAAGACCAAAAATATGAGGCTTAGCCAAGTCTTCCTTGATTCAAGGTTCGCCGGCTCTTCGTCTAAATCTCTGTTGGCCCGAGCATACTCCTCCTCAAACGTGGCATCAGATTTTGACCTTGCGTATTTCTTGATTTTTGTGCTTTGTCTGACCCCTCCCCGAAGCACTTAGAGCCTCGATGTAATCATATTGCAGAAAAGGGTAGTTTCCATAAATAGGGGGACCAGGCAATAGACCTCCATATACTATAATGCTTTTATTAGGATACCCAAAATACAGACACCTTTTTCTGGGAAATCCTAAACATTTTTTTTTATAAGCTACTACATAATGCCAATTTCCATTCAATTTTTCAATTTTCCATTTGATCCTTCATTGTTGGGGTAATATCCTAAAACCCTAAACCCTAATATACAAAGCCCTTTAAAGTACACCGAATAATTTCTGAAACCATATTTTGAATGCCTTGCCACCTGGCTCCGTATTGATTCAGAGGATCGAAGGATCGCGGGGGCAGACAAGAGCCAGCAATTGAGCTTGCACCTTGTTTCCCATCTTGTTCTAGGGCGGGGTGAGCCATAGTCTTAACTCCTAGTATCCCCCTCAATAAGCCCTATAGTGCTCCCCTATATAACCCCTATAAAG
>CAJNIZ010044364.1:0-15641 GCA_905231905.1 Symbiodinium pilosum
ATGGAAAATGAAATGGAAACTGGGATTATAGGGTAGTTTATAGGGGTTAGGGTTTAATGTGAGCTATAGTCTAAACTCCTTAAAGGGGGTTATATAGGGGATTATATAAGGGGGCTACTATAGGGGTTATTACAGGGGGCACTAGGAGTTTAGACTATAGCTCATGTCTAGGTGGCAATTCTCAACTATGCTAACTGGACAACAGTCCGCGAGAAATTCTATTAACCCGACATGCGCTGCCTGCCAGTTTCTGCGCGGAAACAGAGCTTTCGACGAGGAGCAGCACGTCTGTTTGTCATAGGTTTTTAGGGGTCTTGTAACGTTGAGGATTTGGGTTTGGGGTTCAGGTTTGGGTGCACGGTGTTGTGTCCAGAGAGGAGGGGTGAAGGGACCGGCGGGACCGGGCTGTTGAGCGAAATTATAAGTACTGATTGCAGTATTCAGCAGTAGTCTGCATCTGGCAGCAGTAGTGCATGTCACTGGTCGTAGACATAGACGTAGCCCGCCAGCGCTGTTGTGGCGATCGTAGCAGTCGAGGTCACCGTAGTAGTATAGGCAGACAGACCCCTCACTCCTGGTTGTTCGGGCATGTTAAAGGAGTCCTTCTGCTGAGGGTTTGGGTAATGAATGGGTGCCTATCTATCAACCTCAAGATTCGTGTTTCAGACTCTGAACGTTGACTTAGTCGCAGAGGTGGCTTCTATGATTTACTGGTAATTAAGTTGTTTCTCAAGGCTTTGGGGTTGTTGGCGGCCCTCTAAAACAAACCCACCCACACTCTAATAATAAAAGCACCAAATTAGTATACAAGTCAGTATCAGTACACAATGGGGAGAATATCAATTATGTGGGGTGGGTTAGCGTTTAGGGGAAGTAGCTTGGGCTTCAAAGTCTCACAGTTTCAAAACAGTTGCATGAGAAGCTAAACAACTAAAGCCGGATGTTCGAACCTCTAAACCCTGAACCCCAAATCTTAAACCCTAGATCCTAAACCCTAAACCCAAAATCCTGAACCGCACTCTCCAAAAACTTCAGCAAGATCCTCATGCCTGCCATGCACCAAAGTCCTGCGCCCGCTCTCCTGTGAAGCCATATAGGGTTTTGGTCTAGGGTTTAGGGTCTAAACGGATTAAAGGAGGTCACATAGGCGATTATCTTCTGGATTACTACAGGGCTTATAGCGGGGGATGCTAGAGTCTAGACTATACCTCATAGAGATCTAGAAGCCTAAGGAGTGTTCCAAAACCCTCGGCAGATTACGACGTTGTTAGATGATGCGGGTCAGAGGGGGTGATGAAAAACCAACATGGTGACGTTTCAGGAGATTGGTGAAGTGGCCTACCTGAATCTGGCACCTCACCTCGAACCTCAAACCTGAAACCTAAACCCGAAGCCCTGAACCCTGCACCCTAAATTGCGACGCGCAGGCGCGTCCCGACATGCCCTGGGTCCAAAGACTCTTGTGACCAAGCTGCAGGGAAAACTGTAGGCTGACATGGGGAGTTGGCAGCCTCGGTTTCTCCGATGGGTCCATTCCAAGCTATGGCACGGTTAAGGGTTTAGGGTTTAGGGTTTAGGGGTTTAGGGTTTAGGGTTTAGGGTATCACCAGTTTCTCGGTCAC
Organism: Symbiodinium pilosum; assembly: GCA_905231905.1. NCBI lineage: Eukaryota > Dinophyceae > Suessiales > Symbiodiniaceae > Symbiodinium > Symbiodinium pilosum. The sequence goes on from CAJNIZ010044364.1 coordinate 1,623, forward strand.
TACTTTCTCGAGTTCAAGCACATGTTCTGATTTGTTGTCTCGGGTAGTTGGCGGCGGGTCTTTGCTTCGTTATTGAGGGCTGGTAAAAGGAACCTAAGCCCTAAACCCTAGGGCACAGGTAGCTTACAGCTTTCAGTTGGGACGATCTAAGGTTGGAGGTATGCGCCCTCAGTTGTAGACTGTTGGTGGGTTGTGTACCCCCACTTCAAGTTTGCAGAATTTTGGAAGCACAGTAGTGTAGCAGCGTTGAGCCTTCAACCCCAACCACTGCTGTTTTATGGATTGCTCTCGAAATTATAGGCCCCTTTTGATTATGGAGTATATTGCCGCACCTACTAATATTTAGGGGTACCATGTTGGGACCCTAATTTGGGGAACTACCCATATACCTCTATACCTAAACTCTAAACTCTAAATCTTGAGCCCTATGCGCCGCTGCTTCCATCAACCTACTGTGCTTAAAACGGAGTGACTGCTGTAGACTCCATGCGGTTTAGGGTTCAGAGTTTAGGGTTTAGGATTTAGAGTTTAGAGTTGGGAGCACAGCCGCTATGTTCGCTCCCCCCCCAACAAGCGCTAGTAAATCAACAGCAGGGTTTTCGAGAAGCGCCGCGTCGGCGACTAACGTCACGTCTGCTCATCTAGGTCTACGCTAGTTGAGGGCTTCAGGGCTTGGAGTGTAGGATTTGAGGTTTGGGGCTCAGGGTTCAAAACGTACACCCTTCTCTCTTTTGCTTTGGTTTTGCATTCTTGCCAGCTACCTCAGACTGGAAAGTCCTGTAACAACTTCTGGATCCAGATGCATTGGCATTCGGGCGTTGGATGGCGGGGATAATTTTTCTGTCCCCATCATACTGAACCCCAAAGCCCCGAATGTTTAACATTCCCTCCGTGGCATAAAAACATGTATTGGTAATGCTGACAATATTAGGGGGAGGGGATGTTACATTCATTCTGGCCCAGCTTCTACCAGCTCTCCAACACAAGCTGTGTGAGTTCCAGGATAAATGAGCTGCGACCATCATGATAAACACGATCTCACCAGATTTTCAGGTTGTCTCCCAGTTCCCTGAACATGACTTGTAATTTCACTTATCTATACCTTATTTCAAACCCTAAACCTTAAACCGTGTAGCTGTCATCCATTTCTAGTAGCAATCTTACGGATATTCTTCTCCTGAAAGTATTAGAACCACCTGGAGAAAAGAATCGCTCTAAGTTGGGGACTAGAAAGCATTCCTGTTTACACGTTGCTCAGTTGCCTCTTCAATCGTCCCTGCTTTGCAGACCACGCCACGGTTCCGAGTGTGAGGTTTGTGGTTTAGGGTTGGGGGTTTAGGGTCTAAGTTTTGGGGGCCAGTTAGGAGGCAAAAGATTGAAACCTTGATCCTTCATATATCTGCCTTGAAACCCCTCCCTAAAATTAGTGCTAGCCGCTTCCTCGGCATGAAGCCCTACGCCCCAAACCCTAAAACCTTAAAACCTTAAAACCCTAAAACCTTAAGAATCCTAAACCCTAAAGCCCTAGAAGCTTAATGCCCTTAACCCTCAAAACCCCAGGGTCTAGGCAAGTCGCTTCTACCCACAAGCCGGCCCTTGACCGCTACATCTTCGGAGCGCGTGCTATCTACAGGGAGAACAAGATGGCCGGTATGTTCCCTCGCCACATGTTGTACTCTATTACTCCGTCTTGTCCTTCGGAGCGGTGCCCTGTTCCGACCTGGCTGGCTGTAACGTCAATAAGGTCCAACCTCTCCGAGCTTCAGGTGCGAGGCGTTCTCGCAGAGCCAACTCAGGACGAGCTGGCCTCGGTTGCAAGCAAGCCCTCCCTGATGAGTACAAGCTAAAGATGAGCCCAGCATTGAAGAGCCAAACAGTGTGCGTCGGACAGGACATGTCCAACGTGTCCCTAATGTAGACCCCTGAATCATAAACCCCCTCCCCTTGATAGGCATTATACTAGGGATCCTAATATTAAGGCCTTTTATAAGGAGGGGGTTTATTAATCAATTAGCTCTCATTGCTGTGGGGCCGGCTTGACAAGACCTCCTCGACCTCATCGCCAAACTACGGGCCGACCTCGGCCAACGCAATAGGTGGCCAGATGCGGTTTTTTGTACACAGTTGTAGCAGAACATAGACAAGACACGCTGCAACCCTACACACTTGACCATGAAGACCCTAAAGCACGAAAACCCTAACACGCAGACCATTTTCGGGACGTCCCAGGGACTCTACTTGGAGGGTCAGGGGGACTTAGTAAGTAGGCTAGTAGCGGGGATAAGTTTAGGGTTTAAGGTTTCAGGGCTTAGGGATCAGTATGTGCGAAAAACTGTTCCTATCCGCCTACTAATCAAGCCCCCAACGAGCACACAGTAGGATCAGGCCAAAATATGACGCCAACCTGTGGGGGCTGTCTTTAGGGTTTCAGGGTTTAGGGCTGTAGGGTTTAGGGTTTGAGGGTTTGGGGTTTTAGGTTCAGGATTTTAGGGTTAAAGGGTTCAGGGTTTAGGCTCTTTACACGACCCTCATTACAACATATATATATATGGCACAACCAACAGGATCCTCATAATTAGTTATGACAACCCTAACCCTAAAATCCTATCGAGGGTGAAGCTGCTGTTGTGTACCCTAAGCCCTGGACCCCCCACCCAGTAATAGTGATTACAAGGGATACTAGTAGCTCTATTAGGGTCCTCTAATATTCCTATTATACCACTATTACAGGGTTGGGGGGTCCTCCTAACCTAAGCCCTGGACCCTAAACCCTAGACCGCTCAATTTGTAACCTTGCATTAGCCTTGAGCTCAGGACCTGGGAGCAGCATTTGTAGGCCTGGTCTTTGGGTTGGGGGTTTAATACGGTTCATAGGGTTTGTAGATTTAGGGGTTTGGGGTAGGGAGCAGTGTTTAGGGGTTACTGTTCAGGGTTCCTGCGCCCCGATAGAGAAAGAGGATTTGGGTAACCCGGCCCCCAACATCTAGAACGCTTATGGACTACAGGAGGGGCTACACAGGAATTACACAAGGATTCACAGGGTTTAATGCTACAACAAGAGGACTTGGCTAACCCGACCCCAAAATAGGACCCTATAGCCAATCATGATATGAGCCATAAACTAAAAAGCTCCTTAAAGGGGGTTATATTGTAGGGGATGATATAGGGGACTACTCTAGGGGTTATTAAGAGGGATACTTGGAGTTTAGATTATAGCTCATATCGCTACAAGAGGATCCTGGTTTCCAGTTTCCAGGATTTGGGGTTGCCAAAGTCGTCCTACGACCTGTTACCTTGCTAATCGTTTCCCCCAAGGACCCCCAACCTAAACCCTAGACCCCTAAATTGGGGTGTGGGGCTTTAGGATTTAGGGTTAAGGTTGAGGGTTAAACCCGAAACCCCAACCCCTTAAACTTAAACCCTGAACCCACCTCGGCAAAGTAAATATTGCCAAGCAACAGCTCCGGATATTGAGGTACACGTTTAGTACTGGAGGTGGGGGGTGTCATGTCAAGGCGAAATCATTACGCGCTTCATCCCCCTTGATACTCGGAATTCCTACCACTCAAAACCCCTCAGCCCTTTGATCCTACATCAACGGAATCAAGGACTTCTGGGTTGTAAATCTGTGAACGCCCACAGCGTAGTGTAGCACCCTGGACTGGGGAAACGTATCCCCACTAATCCTTTCATATCCTTTCATATGTACGGTAGCACCCCATCAAAGCCATACTCCGTGTTTTTTGTCCGCTGCAACTCAAGCCCTTGTTCATAAAACTGAAGCCACAACCCGAAACCCTCACAGACTATTCTTGTTTATCGCTCACCTACAAAAATGGTCCCTACACACCCTAAACCCTAAACCCTTAATCTAGACCCTGAGCCTTGCGCCTTGAACCCTGCTCCTCATCTTCCTACAACCCACAAAACCTCCTTCCCAACATGGCTGCAAGCGTCCCCATATTCACTCCCCCACTCTAAACCCTGAACCCTAAACCTTACAGTACACATATTCACCCATTCCCCTTTTAAGCACCAGCAAGCCGTCAAACCCTAAACAACACAGTAGGTAGCTCCCATGTTAATCGCTCTCCCTTACACTAGGGTTCCCGGTGCATAAATGACACCCGCTTCTAGTTTGTAAAGCCCGCCTAAGCCCGGTTAATGGTAGCAGGTATTGGAGCCCATGGGCGAACACAGTAACATGATATAACTACAGCATCCTACTTCCGAAGGCCGAGGTCAGTTAAAAAACACTAAATCACATAATAGTTTTCGTTGTCTTGTCCCTGCTCCTTAAGTAAACCCAAACCGCTAAAATCTGGTAGCTTCTATTTTCTTTCGCTCACGATAAGCACCACTACTTGAAGGCTCTAAATGGGACATCCCGGGTAAGCCTGCCGACAACCCCCTTATCGCCTACTTCTCAAGTGTCCTGAGCCTCCTGAACCTGAAGCCCTTCAATCCTAAACCCTGAATCCTAAGCATTAAGGCAAATATCCATGTCCTTTTCCACTCCAACTTACTCTTAAACTCTAAAGCCCACACATACCTCGATGCCCCTACAGGTGTGTATAAATACACATGTATATACACATATATGTATATACAGGTGTATATACACGCATACATACATACATACATACATACATACATAGATACATAAATACGTACGTACGTACATGCATACCTACATGCATGCATAAATACATACATACATATGTATATATATATTCAGGAATGTGTATATATATATATATTTATTTTCATATGTTTCTATTCATGTATATACATAATTAAATATGTTACCCCTATAACCTCTTTAAAAGGCCTCGAAAACCCGGCAAAAAAAGAGAAGGGGGCGGCCTCGGAGCAGCCCTACGCTTTGCGGCGAGCAAAGCGGGCAGCCGACTGGGTGCCGCGGAAGGAACGGCTTAGAGTTGAGTGTTTGGGATTAGGGTTTACCCTAAAACCTAAACCTTAAACCCTAAACCCCAGTTATAGGAGTTTGGATACCTGAAATCCTTGTATTTCCTGACCAGAATCAAGCTCTTGGAGCTTCACGCCTTGACCGCTGATAGGGTTTAGGGCTTAGGTTTGAGGGTTTAGGGTATTAGGGGGTTTAGGGTTTTAGGGTCTATTAGGGCTTAGGTTTTTAGGGTTTAAAATATGAGGGGGTTTTCAGTGTTGAGGGCTATGGGTTTATGTTGCTTTCCTCAGGAACTAATGTAGTTCAGGTAAAAACTCCCAGACCCTAAGCCCTGGCCCTGAACCCTGAACCCTGAGTTGTCAAAGCGACATACAAGCCCAGAAAGCGCCCTAGAAACTCCTTTAGGAACAGGTTTCCATGTTAGTTTAGTGAGACCCTAAACCTTAAACCCTAAACCCTAAACCCTAAACCCTAAACCTTAAACCCTAAACCTTAAAGGTTCCTTTAAGCCTAAACCTTGACACCAACCCCCTGAAACTAAACCCAAAACCCCTGAACCATAAATCAGAACAGCAGCCCAGGGTGGGGTGTTTGGGCGACTTTTTTGGTGAATATGGCCGCTGGGCTGCACGTTTGCCATTTTGAAGGGTTTTGGGTTGGATCCCTATGGTTGTTCTAATGGCTTTGGGCCACTATACCGGTTCAAAGGTCGTTCTCAAAATTATGGGCCGTTTTGGTTGCAGATTATACTGTTTACGGCGCCTAATACTTAAGGGTACCAAAATGGGACCCTAATTTCGGGAACTATCCCCATGCTTGTACTATGGGTTGTGTGTCACTATAATGGGGATTCCCCGGGATGTCTACGGGGACATCCGGTTTTATTTTTTGAGGAAACAGAATAGGCGATCTTTAGTTACTCACACTGGACAGATGCAGAGCTAGGTTTACTGGGGGTTACCCGGGAGCGCCTTAAGTAGATCATTGTGGAGTGCTTATTGCCCTATGTTTCGGAGGGACCATGTGTAAATACGGGTTCCTTCCCTTACCACCCAACCCCCCTGTACACCCCCTGGGTTCGCCCTGTATTGGGAGCATTCAGGCTAATTGCGGCTCATTCAGGGAATGTTAGCGGTGGAGGTGGATGGCTTGGCATGGAAATAGGATGGCCCTCAAGGATTCTCCCGTGATAACTTGGAGAAACTCGCAAAGATGAGCAGTAAACATTTATCCCTACATAAGTGGTACAGAGTTCAGGGTTCGCGTTTGGGGTGTAAGGCTAAGGGAGAGTAAATCCCAACAACTTAGAACGTCGAAATGTGATAATTAGTTCTGCTTTTTCCCTCTTCCTAGGTCTTGCACCAGGCGCTTTAGGGTTCAGGGTTTCGGGATCTTGCGATGGGGGGTGTTGATGTTACCCAACTTTCTGGCTCTTACTATTTATGCAGATATAGGCCTACCGGGGCCATGTAGGGATCGTATCATACGGGTAGTTCGCAAGATTAGGGTCCCATTTTGATACCCCTATCAATATTAGGTGCCGTGATATATACTGGAGCAAAAAGCGGCCCATTATTTTGAGAACAACTCATATGGATGATTGGGGACATAGGGAATGTTTAGGTACATGGGCAGGCAGACAGGCAGTCAGTGCAGGCGCATCGCACTGTAGCATTGCATTACTTATTGGGGGTTAGTAGTATATATGAGGACTTCATACGGATTATATTCCCCTCCCTACGAACCACTGTAAGGTTACTTAGGTGCGGGACCCGGTGGGATGGAGCAGCAGTTGCGGCCTGGCGCAGGGCTGATTGTGGTCGATGACCACAACACTGCCATATTCCCTACTAAGAGCCAGTAGGTCCAGTGGTGGGAGCCTTTGGCAGAGCAGCAGTCACCCAGGTCTATCCCATCCTGTTGCAACAGCACATCGTTGGGAAGTTCCATGAGCTGATGGCAAGCAGCTGCTCGAATCCGAGCTGGCGGAAATCTGGGTTGCTGTTGAGGAACTCATTGTGGATGTCCGAAATCTTGCACGACCCAAAACAATCCCCACCCCCAAAATCATCCCCCCCCACCCCCACCCCTAATAATGAATATTCTCAAGATTTGATAGTGTAGTATGGTAGTATTAGGGGGTGGGGAGGGTGTTCATCATTAGGGGAGGGGCCTATACCACAATACCACAATTCCTAGGATTAATACCCTAACCAAACCTGATGCAGCCGAACCCTAAACCTTAAACCTCTAGCCCTAGGGCCTAAGAACCAAACCAAAGGAAACTGTCTCCAATTCTCACATTATTCCTGTATGATCTTCTGTTGGATCTTGAAAACCCCCTATCATCCTTATATAAATATATATATATTGCTTGGGGCGTCTAAGGGCCTCCCTTTTGGGAACCTAAACCTCATAAACAGAAACAGGCAACCCCCAAACAGCCTACACCCTAAACAAACCCAGGGTAATTTGGAATGATTTCAAGTCCCAATTTAAGGCCATTTTGGTACTGTCCCCCATGTAAACCACCAAGGTTGGCTGCTGTTTGTTGGGCTGCCTGGCCTTGCACTTCCATGGGATTGGGTTCTTCCTTCCGTAACCTGTTTAGGGTTAAGGGTTTAGCTGGGCAATTCAAAGCAACCTCACCCGACCCCGCCCTAAATGGCGGTTTATACAGGGGAGAGTACCAAAATGGCCTTAAATTGGGAATTGAAATTATTCTCAATTACCCTGGTTTCGGGTGCAGGGTATACATTCGGTAGGCTTGGATGGAGGGCGGAGGGAAATTGGCAAGTAGATTCCTTTAGAAAGGATTACTGGTGTCATTATATACACTAAGAGGTTTCTAAGTCTCTTTGAATCTCCAGGTAGGCTTTCAACACATAGAGATACCAAGCTTCACAAAGCCTATTGTATGAGTATCTACATTCTTCTAGACAGGGGGCAGGGTAGAGGCATTAAAACAGCCCAGACTTCTCAGAAGACGTAGTTAGCATTACATTGCCCACCCAGCACCCTTAAAGCCTTACAGTTTCAGTTCCCATTTAGTGCCCTAGAGCAAGATAATAACCGTTGTAGCCTATACCGAGGTACTTCAGCCTGACGCATGGTAGTTTCCTGATTAGGGAGGCACCAATATAGACCCCTGAATATATGGTCCTTATTACGGGGACTCCCAAAAGGTACCCCTAATTTTGGGAATTTATCCGTGAGTATCCAGGAGGTAAGATGCCTTCTTCTTGGGGTACAGGGGAGGTTCATCTTTCAGCTCGTGCATTGGTGAACCTGGACTGTTGCAAGCTATCCAAGTCTGTTGTGACATTCATCATGAGTAGTATTTTATTTGGAGGTTCTGTGGTACCCAATATAGAGTAAGATTACATCCTCCTTTGGGGTTATAGTATTTTACATTATATAATCTTACTGTCTGCAACCACCAAAAACAGCTACTCACATCTTGTTTGAACCTTAAACCTGTCTCTACAACATGTTGTTTCAACCCTAAATGAGCCATAGTCTAAACTCCTTCAAGGGGATTATTCAAGCGATTACATAGGGGACCATTATAGGGCCTGTTAAATTCAAATCTTTCTCAGAACTGTCACGAGCCCTTCGCATTCCTTGGTTCTCTTGGGTGTCTCTTGAACCCTCAAGTAGAGTGAGGCTTGTCGCTATCCATGCATTTCCAAGTAGACCTTGAACCTGCCACCCTGAACTGGGTTGCTGTTCAGGAACTTAAAATAAGTTACCACAACGGCTATTTATGTATCTATAGAAAATGAAACAGTTTCCCCAATATAGGAATTCGAATTAAGTTCCTTAACAGCAACCCAGTAAACCACCCCTGCAACACCAACGTGAGGGCAACAGGGACATGCATCATGCGCACTGGCGCTTTCTTTAGACAGAGGCTCTGTTGTGCAGGCAGATATGCGCATTTGATATAGGGATGCTTTGTATGATGCGTAGGGCCTTCCACAAATTACTTTGCATACAGAACGAAAGCGACATCTCCAACCAAATAAAGACAAGTCATCCCAGTTTCCCAGCCCATGGCCCTACAAATTCCGTGAACATGAGAAGATCCTGAACCATACTGTGGGGTTTAGTATAGGACAGGGCCTTGGGGCTCATTCCGCTACAGCCATACAAGGATTCTCCCCATCTTTCAGCATCTATCTTACATTCTAAACCCTTGACTCATGATTCTCGCTATGCCCCTACCCCAGAACAGTCCGTCAATATCGCAATTGTAGTTGAAATATGAGACTCGTATTGGCGATCCCCTGTAGGAGTATCATAATGCGGCAGGACAAAAGTTCGCCACATGGGGTCAAGTTAGCATGTCTAGGGCTGTGGCAACCCCTCTCCCCCCTAGACTCCTAGCGCAGGCTCTCCGCCGGGAACTTTATAATCGTATAAATGTATTCCCGGAAATTAACTACTCCGCCACGATGGCCACGTAGAATGACTCTTGTGCCTTCTCCGCTTGTCCGCCGTAGATGTATAGATCACTAGGAAGATCCCCCGTGTGTCGAAACTTTCGTCCCGGGGATGATTGCAAACTCATGTTGCAGGCAAGACTCCTGTTTCTTCCTTGCAACATAGTCACAGGATATTTCTAGGCCACGCCGGGACGCTGTGTACTGCCCTNNTGCCCGCTGCGGCAGGACAAAAGTTCGCCAATGGGGTCAAGTTAGCATGTCTAGGGCTGTGGCAACCCCTCCCCCCTAGACTCCTAGCGCAGGCTCTCTGCCGGGAACTTTATAATCGTATAAATGTATTCCCGGAAATTAACTACTCCGCCACGATGGCCACGTAGAATGACACTTGTGCCTTCTCCGCTTGTCCGCCGTAGATGTATAGATCACTCGGAAGTTCCCCCGTGCGTCGAAACTTTCATCCCGGAGATGATTGCAAACTCGTGTTGCAAGCAAGACTCCTGTTTCTTCCTTGCAACATAGTCACAGGATATCTCTAGGCCACGCCGGGACGCTGTGTACTGCCCTGGCGCGGGACTTCAAGCCCTGGACTGCCCGCTGTAGGGCGAGGACAGTATCCTACCCGATCTTGCAAGCAACTAAAGGTGTGGACTTGCGCACTTGAGGGGGACTACATTATGGGTAATACACTATGGGTAGCCACAGAAGAACTATGGGAGTTGTAGAAGATAATAAACTCCCCACGGGTCCCTACATGATACCTGCCTTCCTGTAGTTGCCCAGGACTATCGCAACCTTGAGGGTCAGGGGGGGGGACTTAGTATGTAGGTTAAAGCAAGGGATAATTGGGCCACTCTTAATTAGGTAATTAACCTACCTAATAGGTCCCTCCTACCACCAACCCTAAACCCTAAATCATGTACAGTGACTTTTCCGCTCTTTTCCATTCGTTCATACTTCCCCCTGACCCTCCCAGCAAGGCATCTTTACTGCGGCGCTCCCGCCGTCACAGCCGCGGCTTCGCGTGCTGCTGGGCACTGGACTCTGTGGAGGAGCGCGGCCAAGGGGCATTATTACTTGCAGGCGGCTCAGGGGATTTGATTAGTAAATAGGTTGATAGCCCAAACAATAGCCATAGCTATCCCCCTTATCTATCCAAGTACTAAGTCCCACTGATGCTCCAAGTACTATTGTTGATGGGTGAAATCTTGCATGATCCTACACACCCTTACCGCGAGAATCTTGGTCGTTTACCTGTCCCTGGACCCTAAACCCTATACATCCCTATAGAACCCCTGTACAACCCCCAAAATCCCCCTCTGAAGGTCTCCCTAAGTTTGGGAAATCTCCAGACCTACTGGGGACAGTCCCTAAACCCCAAACCCCAAACCCTAAACCCTTCGGATCGGACTGCATAGGTGCTAGAAGGGCTTTGGTACCCAGGAAACTACTACAAAGCCTGCAGGTGGGCTTCTTTTTTTGAATGGTAGTTTCCTTAAATAGGGGGCCCAATATACACCCCCAAATACTGTGATCCTTACTAAAGGAACCTTCAAATTGGTACCCCTAATGTCTGGAAACCCCCCCAAGTAGGGTTCCTTCCGCACGTTTGGTAAAGCAGCCTCGCAATGCCTGCAGCGCCCTTCCGGTCTCATGGGAAGTTAGTGTTTAGGGCTTAGGGTGTTTGGGTTCATTGGGTTCAGGGTTTAGGATTTAGGGTTTAGGGCTTAGGATTTAGGGCTTAGGGCTTAGGGTTTTTTGGGTTGCTTGGGTTCGGACATGAAAAGATGCAGATGTTGGAGGAGTTCAGTGCACAGCTGTCAAAACACGAACACTTGCACCAAGCAAACCTTGATGTCTTCGAGCTGGTGAAGAAATCCAGAGCCTCAGGAACGAAATCAACCAGGAATCATTTGAGCTATAGTCTAAACTCCTAGTATCCCCCATAATATCCCCTATAGTAGTCCCCTATATAATCCCCTATATAACCCCACTTTAAGGAGTTTAGACTATAGCTCATTTGAAGATTCAAGGGCCCAAGGGCTCGGGGAATGAAATGCGTGCAGGATGTGGCTGTTTTCCTGGGTTGCTGTTAAGGAAATGAAATTTGTTACTATATTGGGGAAACCCTATTATTTACTATATTAACCCATTATGGTAACTTAATTTAAGTTCCTGAACAGCAACCCAGTTTCAGGCGTTCAAGTTGTATGCAAGGTTTGGAGGGTGCGTCGCCAAGGTGATATAGAAGCCTGAATGATGTCCGATGTTGTTCTCAGGTTTATTTCACGTACCATATACTATAATCCCCCTAAACCCTGAACCCGAAGTCATACAAGGGACCTAAGACCATAACATTGACAAGCATTTCAGCCTCTAGCTTCCCAGGTGGGTATCCGAGGTCCGCGGGCCTAAGGCATAAAATCCGTACCTAAAGCCTAAACCCTTAATTCATATACCCACACAACTCGAGCACACTAAAAAAAGCCTGAGGGATCCCAAACTTGGGCTCCTCTTGAGGGATTAGGGTTTAGGGTTTCAGGTGGTTCCATAGAGATGTGTAAGGATCAAGCTCTAGTTCAAACTCCTGAATGGAGGTTATATAGCAGATTATATCCGGGAGCATTGTAGGGGTTACTACGGGGGATACTAGGAGTTTTGACAATGTCGCATACAAGTATATATGATATATGGGGATTTGGTTTTGGTCCGGACCGTAATGCCTACCTAGATCCTAACAGATATCATGCAACGAGGCATTGTTCGAACCAGCGGTGGCATGGGGCCTTTCTTATCAGACCTTTGTCTTGTAGATTCCTTGGCGGGTCTGAACTGAACCCCCAAGCCTCCAAACCCAAAAGCTAAGCTCCTAAGGTCCCAAAAGGTGCGGCGAAAGTTAAAACAGAGACTACAACGTAGCCAAGAAGGACAAATCAAGCCTCGTGTAGACCCCACACAGGCCCTCAAATAGGACAGACACTGACACTTTAATAAACCCGCGGCTCTTTTACATGACCTCTCAGAGGGGTGAGGGTTTAGAGTTCAGGTAGAGTCCTTCTTAGGGGTTCTGTACAGGGCCAAGCCCCTAGAAATCTACACAACTGCCACTGACAGGCCTGACGACTTTCTCAACTTTTGCATTGGAAGCCGTGCAGCTGGCGAAGAAGGGGCTCTATGCTGCTCGCATGCAAAAGGGAGTTGGGCTTGGAGATTTTGGAGTTACACTGGTTATGTTGGGGTTATATGGGGATAATGGAAAAGAAAGCGGAAACTACTGTTTAGGGTTTCAGGTTTAGGGTTCGGAGCTTTCGGGGTTATAGTCGAGTGATGAATCCCCTCCCCCTAATATAAAACCTCCCCACCTCCCTAATGTTTAATTATTCCCAATTGTGGTACATTGTAGTATATTGGCATATTCAATACTAGGGGGGTGGAACCTTAGGGGGAGGGGATTAAGGCTTGCGGGGGGCTGTAGGCTTGGAAGGGTTCACCGTGTTTACAGGGTATGAGTTTGCGTTTGGAGTTGGAGCGCCAGTATCCCATTACGCCAAGACACAAAAAGAGGGACAACTCGCGGAGACCATCCTGTTTCAATCTTCCAGAATTAGTCTATACTGCAAGGGTACATGATGCAAGAGTTGAGATTACATGATTTCCGTGTTTTGACTTTCGCGGCTCCGCCCTTGGTTTTAGTCTGTGTGTGTAGGTATCGTGAGACTCCGTAACTGCAAATAATTGGTATATATCATGGGTCGCCCTGCTACCCCCCCCATACTACCCCCATACCCCTTCATTTTTCTTAACCCGGCCTCCTACAGCTTGCCTCTGCTAGAGGTCAGAGTATGACCACTTCGAAAATCCCATGAGCCTAGGGATAGCCATCATCAACCTGCCCTCCATGACTTTAGGCAACACATACGAGTATCCACAATCCCTGCAAGATTCCCCAAAGGTTTTCACGAAATCCCTCAACCCCGAACTCTACACCGTAAACCATATCCAAGGTGCCCCTGACAGTACCCCAGGCACCCGAAAGATACGTTCTTAGGCACTTAGTGGCCCTTTACAGGTATGTACACATGGTTTAGGGTTTATATATGGCTTAGGGTATGTATTATGCGGACCCTCACCCTGTAATAGTGGTATATAAGAAGACCCTACTAAGATCACCAGTATCCCTTACAGTCACTATTACAGCGTGGGGGGTCCACCTAAGGTATGCCGGGACAAGGCGCCCATGGCTTTAGCAAAGCTAGTAACTCAGACCTGAACCAGGAGTCCCACATCACCCCAAAACTAACAAGTCAGCTTAACAACTTCTAAAGGCCCCATCCTCTTCCATGCATGCTTGGGGGAAGGTAGGACATTTTTGAATGTAGCTCTTGCGTGCAAAGCTGAAAGCATCTGAGGCCTAAGCCCTAAACTTTTGCGTCGCACCTTCATCCGAAACCCTGGATCGTCCGAAGCCCTGGATCTTACACTTTCCAAGCACTGCTTCCCAAAATTGGGGACCCCAAAAATTGACCCCAAAATAGTAAAAATCAGCATGATTGCTATGCATACTACGCCCCTCTGACCCAGGCTAAAGCCATCCGATATGTTGCTTTGAGCAGCCCGTCGCAACATATGAGCTATAGTCTAAAC
>CAJNIZ010044364.1:26039-43854 GCA_905231905.1 Symbiodinium pilosum
AAACCCTAAACCCTAAACAAGAGCCTTGGGTTAGGATCGCTTTGTCAGCGTCGTCGGCTCTTTCGTGGCGCTGCAGTTTCTGCCGCTAGCCTTTCCTGAACCATCATGGGTTCTCCTACGACTCATACATACATACATACATACATACCTACCTACATACATACATACATACATTACATTACATTACATTACATTACATTACACTACATTACACTACGCTACATTACATTACACTACGCTACATTACATTACACTACATTACATTCCATTCCATTCCATTCCATTACATTACATCACATTACATTCATACATACATACATACATACATACTTACATACTTACATACTTACATACTTACATACTTACATACGTACGTACGTACGTACGTACGTACATACACACATACATACGTACATCTCTCTCTCTCCCAATTATCATGCTCACATTCACTCCCTTGATCACCCTTAAGCGGCGTAAGCACCTGCAAATGTCAGGAGGTTTCGGCTTCAAAGGCTTAGGAATGAGGAATTAAGTGTTCAAGGGCTTTTGTAAGCGGATTCTAATGATGTTAATGGGGGCCCCAAACAGGGAATCCCAAGCATATAGTAGGAATATGATTAGACATAGATTTCCTATCGAGTTTCCCTATGTAACCAGCACATCCGGTCGATGAACAAATCCTTCTTCATGCCGCTATATATCAAAACATTGACAGCTTCTTCATGTCGCTACATCAAAACACTGACAGTATACTCAGAGTCATGCAGGATTTCCTGCAACAACAGTAACATCCCTGTAGCGATCCTGTATCATGATACCGAATGTTTGCCGGAAAATAGTTTACAGATTCCCTAACTGCCTCCGTCGCTCCCACTCCCACCAAGGTTTTCCCTTCGTTGGCCTTACCTAGCCTTAAATAAGTTTAATGCAGGCCAAAAACATACGTATACAAGGGGTGGTGAAGAGAACCCGTAAGTAGCCTGTACACTAAGTCCCACTGACCCCTAAAGCCCAAGTCCTGCATATCCCTATGACCCCTGGACCTACTTACGAGGTCCCTCTGACTCTCCAAGTAACAAGCCTGAAGGTTGGTCCTGAAGCCAAAAGTCATTCATTTCTTCGATATGAATCCCCAGCAGGCCATGGGTGTTGAAGGTTTAGGGATTGTGTGTCGAGGACGTCCTGTTTAGGATTTAGGACTTTAGCGGGCCATAGGGGGGTGTTAGGATACCCCAGCCAGGGGGCCCTGCATGAATGAGGCCATGGAACCTCTCTCACATTGAGGGTAGCTTGGTTCGTAAAAGGTTAGGGTTCAGGGCTAATGGTCTAGATGCGGAGCACACAGTATACGTTGTAGACAGTTGAGCTTCGTGGCATCCGGCAAAAACAAGAAGAGCTATCTCATCCCCACTGCGTTCTCCCTCCGCAATCGAAGCTTTGCACCCTGAACACTTGACCCTAGGCCTTAAAGTTCTAAGCTCTACAACTAAATCCCTAAACCCTGAAACCCCTAAACCAATCCCAAAACCTATCCAACCCTAAACCCTAAACCCAAAACCTACCCATTTTCAATTAAGCAGTCGCCCGGCGGACTGTCTTCCTGATACTACCATACCCAGACCCCCTAAAGAATCCAAAAAATGGAACCCCTTAAAGGGGTTTATAGGGGTCTATATGGGGGTACATAAGGTTTAGGGATTAGGGCTTAGGGTTTAGGATCCAAAAAATGGAACTCCCCCAAAATGAACCCATTACTACATTGGGGAAACTAGGGGATTTTTCGGGGGTTCCATTTTTTGGATCCTTCAGGGGGTCCAGACCTGATACTTGAAGGCTCAGTGGGCTTAGTAAGTAGGTTCTGGCTCTCTGAACCCTAGCCCCTAAACCCTCAACCTTAGCCAGCAAAGGTATCCTATGGGCGTACCCACCTGCATTTCATGTGCTGCGGCCTACATCTTGGATCCAAAGCCCTACACCCCAAATCCTAACTTTGGAGGCAAAGAACCTACGTCCTAATTGAATCCTGAACCCTGCACCCTTCATCATAAAAGTTAATCCTAGGCTGCAATCTTAAACTCTAAACCTATATAACCCTAATATAACCCCAATATATCCCCAATATAGTCCCCATATAACCCCAACCAATATGAGCCTAAGCCCTCAACCGCGCCACAAGTTTGTCATCACCGTGAACCACTGCTTGGGAAGGCGAGAACTCTTAAAGCCTTCAGGGTTTAGGGTATGAACCCACGGCTTAATTGATAGGGGGTTTAGGGTTTAGGGGTTTAGGGTTTAGGGGTTTAGGGTTTTAGGATTTAGGGTTTAGGGTTTAGGGTCCCTATATCCCGAAGTAATTGTTCAGGTGCCACATGACAGTCTCTATGAACCTCTATGTACACCCAGCTTCCACAAGCTTGCATCTTTCAGTTTGATTCTCTACGAACCCAATCCTGATCATGTCGGGCCACGCAGAGCTACAACAGGTTCAATGGGCAAAGATGATTTGCGAGCTCATAGCCATTTCCAACTCGCCGGAGGTTCGGGAGGGCTGCTGTTGAGAGACTTCCAGTTTGCAAGGAGGGTAATACATGGGCCCAAATGATTACCAACATTCTGGTCCTAGCGTCTTTGTATAATTGACAATGATACACGATACTTCAAATGGAACTTAACACGTTATTATCTAAACGCCTAAACCCTATACCCTAAGCCCTAAACCCCAAACCCTCAACCCTAAGCAAAGTATTCAGGCCTTTCTAGTATAGATGTTAGGAGATAATGGGAATATAAGAGAACCCTAGTATAATCCTGATTATCCCTTGTAGTCACTATTACTGGGTGGGGGGTCTACCTCATATAGATGAAACAGGACGGTAACCTCTGTTCAGTCCGATGCAGGTTCTCTGCTTCACAAAGGGTGCCTTTTGTCATAAAGAGGTTTTGGGCATATGAGCTATTGTCTGAACTCCTTCAGGGGGGGTATATAGGGGAGTATTATAGGGCTTCTTAGGGTACTAGGAGTTTAGATTTTGGCTCATATAAGGCATAGAGACCTCAGGTCTCTTTAGGGGAGAGGGTTTCAGGTGGCGGGTTGAGTTTGCGAGCGCTTCGCTACAGCTCTCATGAGTTCCCTGTCTACCCCGTCCGTTGCTACCCGCCGCTTCCCTCTTATTTAAGATTCTTGAGGGTTAAAGAACGACAACTACTGGGAACCCTAGGGGAATAGTATAATGGGTGGAATTCGGTTAGTTCGTGGCACTTAAACCCTCAACCCTACAGGTTGTACTTGTGGCAAGGTAGAGACGTGACGGCCAAGATACGGTAGTGTTTACGCAGGGATCGCTTTTACCAAATTTCTGAATTTCTGTTACCCTAAATTCCTATATAATCTTTTCAAAGCCATACACATGAGCTTTATAGGGCCCCCATACCTACCCTGGCAGGGCCAATGGGCCAGAGGTTTGTTCAGTTTTCAGTGTTGTTTGGTGTGGAACAAGGAACAGGTGTGCAGTTGATCCAGAGGTCCTCCAACACCATGTCTTAACCCCAAACCCTAAAACTCTAAACCCCAGACCCCTAAACACCAAACCCCAAAACCCTAACCCCAAGCAGCAGGCTCTATTGGTGGTAAGCCAGTCATCGCTAAGACTCCCTAGCCCTCCCCGCACTCCTGAAGGCTTTAGGTTTTAGGGTTTTGGGTTTAGGGTTTCCACCTATCCCTTTTTTGGACCGACCCTCTTAAACACAGGGTAACCCATAAATCTCTAAACCCCAAACGCTAAACATAATTCATGAGACTAGGGTGATGCGTCTGGCATACACTGCTTGATCTTGCCTTAAGTCAAGGCTTCTTGTTACAAACCCACAAGGGTGTAGGATTTCGCATTTGGGATTTAGGATGGGTTCCCGGACATCCCGGACAGGTTGAGAAGAAAAAGAGAGGCTAGGAGGCTTCTGGTGCTGGTGGAAAGGGCGTATGGCAAAGCTTAGCGTCTTCTGTAGAAGGAGGTGCAATGCTTGAAGCGATTCAACATTGCAAAGGGAAGGCTTTTTGTCTTGAAGCCTATTGTGGAGATCTCCATGTTGCGGCCAGCCATGTAGCCTTGTGGTGTTTTCACAAGCTCGAATATACCGTAAATAAGCCCCAAATAGCCCATAATTAGATCCTACAACAGCTCTGATTAAAATCCGCAACAGGACCGGATCAAATCTTAAATAAGCCTTACATAAGTCTTATGACATATGTCTTAAAAAACTTTGGGGCTAGTATATGGGTAGTTCCTAACAATAAGGTCCCATTTTGGTACCCCGAAATATTAGGTGCCGTGATATAACCTTTCAGCAAAACGGGCCCATAATTCTGAGAATAACCCATATGGCTTATAGGGGTTGTTCACCTACTTACTAAGTCCCCGCAAACCTCTAAGTAGGTTTGAAGACAAAGCTCTTCACTGAGTCCAAACGAGATCCAGTCAAAATGTTAACCCTAAACAGCCGTGGGGCACTTGCAGACAGGAGTTTATCTCGAGAGTCTTCGCGCGCTACTGGGACGCTTTTGAGTTAGCCAAAACCAAGGGCACTGGCTTCGGGTTGCAGTGTGTTTGGATTTGGGGTTTCGGGGTTAGGGTACAGGAGGACCCTGACAGGAAGGATCCAGTTGGGATTTCAGGGTTGTGCAGAAGGCTATAATATCCTGACTCTTAGCTTTGGCTTCAGGGCTTCAAGATTTCAGATGGGTGCCTTGACTTTATTGAACTAATCCTTTTCCGCCTCTGGCGGATGCCCTCGTTCCCCACTTGGAGAATCAGGGACTTAGATAAGCGGCTTGGCTGGGATTTTGATGTAGCTAACCTACTTCAAACAAAAATCTAAACCCGAAGGCCTAAACCCTAAACCCTATACTGCAAGGTAAGGCTGCCCTGCCAAGAGCCCACTGTCATTTTGGAGGCTCAAAAACCGAGGGGCCACCCCAACGCAGAAGCCTGAAAAATCATTATAGAGTTCAGGGTTTAGGGCTCGCGTTTCAGGATTTAGGGCTTCGGGTTTAGGAGTTGGGGTTTAGGTTTTAGGGTTTAGGGCTTAAGGTTTAGGATTTAGGGTTTGGGGTTCAGGGTTTAGGGTATGCTAAACGCAGCTTTGAGACAATGTACGTACCCCGACCAGGTTCTGATTCTTCAGGGCCCAAGAGTGACCGAAGGATACACTCAGAACCACCGGGTCGTTCTGACGAAGAGCTTAGTGTAGAAGCTTAAAGTGTCCTCTCACAATCGCTATATGGGTAAAGTAGAAAATACGTGAAACCTATTTAAATTGTGTTAGCGGCCCTTTACATATGTGTAGAGGTCGCTCTCATGATACTTGGAGGTCCATGGCTATCTGTAACCTATTGATAACTGCAGTGAAAACCTACTTTCATCCCTTTGGCAGTCAACACCCACTTTCATCCGTTTGAGCACCTAGGGGGCTTATAATGGTGGTGCACCCTAAACCCTAAACTCCAAACCCTAAACGCTTGAACTACCCTAAACTTTAAACTCTGAACCCCAAACATTAAATCCTAAACTCTAAACCCAGCCCTTGAGCAACCCCGAGCGTGGGCCCCAAACTAAAAAGGGTTTAGGGTTTAGGGTGGCCCAAGCCTAAACCCTACGCCCCTAAGGCCTTAAACCCTGAGCCCTAAATTCTATTTTCCATTATCCCCTATACATAGTCCCCCTTAAGTAGATAGAATATGGGGTATATGGGGATCTTATTCTAATATACGCAAAGCCATAGTCTATCTACTTCAGGGAGAGTATAACCCCTCTATAATCCCCCCCTTGGGCCCAAGGCCTTCCAAGCTGCACTAAGCCTTAATTAATCCCTAAAACCTAAACCCCTAGGCCCTGCACCCAAACCCCCAAACCCCTTAACCCTAAACCCTTGAACCCTAAACCCCAAGCCCTAAGCCCTAAACCCCTCAACCCCTTAAACCCTAAACCCTCAAACTCTAAACCCTAAACCCTTCAGGCCACGGCCTTCCAAGCTGAGGCGATGTCCGATCCTTTGAACGAAGCCTCGGCCGCGGCGGCATCACTGGCGATCGGCTGACGCACTTAAACCAACATCGCGACTTGAAGGATTTGATGGGCCCCTTCAAAGCGCTTGTAGGGGATAAATGGGGCTATACAGGGGTATGTGTATGTTTGTTTATACGTGTATATATATATACATATGTATGGGGACAAGTATATAGGGACAGATGGCCCCAAGCCCTAAACCCCAAACCTATATGTGCGGGCATGTGTGTATAGTAGGGGGGGTTTCCCAAAATTAGAGGTGCCTTTGTGGGGTCCCCATAATAAGGACTGTAGTAGTTTGGGGTGTATATTGGGGTCCCCTTATTTTGGGGAAAATGCCATTTATATAGGGATACATGGGGTGTAAGGTTCCCTTTGGGATTCGACCTTTGGGTTGCGGTTGTATCTGTTCATTAGGGTCGCTATAGATTTCAGGTTTAGGGTTAAGCTTTAGGGTTTAAGTTCTAGGGTTTAGGGCTTCCCACCAAGCCTCAACCCTCCATCCCCCAAGAGTGAAAATCCCCAATCAACGTGCCATTTGTAGATTACGGGGGAATTTCCATACGGGAGGTGGGGAGGGGATTTGTTCATGATGACCTCTCAACATTTGCCCATGCCGTACTAGGGCGCGTACAATTCAACTTAATCCCCTGATGACCCCTGGCATACCCCAAATGTCTTACGTGCACCCTCTGGGGGACGCAGGACAATGAATTGTAGGAAGTGATCTTTTGGCTTACGGTCTGGGGTAGGCCCCCCCTGACTCTCCAAGGATAGTCTGAGGCAAGTGAAAGGCCACCTTGCAAAAAACTGTCCCCGATGGTAACCCAGACCCCCTAAAGGATCCAAACACTGGAACCCCCACCAATATGAACCCATTACTACATTGGGGAAACTAGGGGATTATTAGGGGTTCCATTTTTCGGATCCTTTAGGAGTCTGGGTAGTAATAGCCCTGTTCAGTTCTTAAGGAGTCGTATCATTTTGCCCATTATCATCTTAGTAGTCAGAGCATAAGCCACGCCAAGGCTGAGTGCGGTGAATTGCACACACACACATGGTAGTTTCCCAAAATAGGGGACCCCAATATAGACCCTAATATATTATACTGTATAATCCTTATTATGGAGACCCCCAAAAAGGGTACCCCTAATTTTGGGAAACCCCCACATATCAGAGGTACAGAGAACAGGTGTACCCTAGGAAACCATTGGGATGTATGTTATTGCAAAGGAAATACTTCAGTCCTTATGACGGGTCTGGGTTTTTGGCGGTAACCTTTAGCAGTAGTGCTTCGTATCAAGTATAATCTGTAACCCAAACCTTAAACCCTGGACAGAATTTGTCTAGCATGTACCGGCCTTCCAGGCTTTCTCCAGCTTCCGCCTTCACGTGCGCTGCGCCGGAAGGCGCTTGGACGGCTCAGCGCTGAAGCTAAGGCCAGAGTGTTTGGCTGTGTTAGTTGTAGTTTAAACTCCTTTAAGGGGGGTTATATGAGCTATAGTCTAAACTCCTAGTATCCCCCTTAATAACCCTTATCATACTCCCTATATAATCCCCTACATAATCTAATCCCCCTTAAGGAGTTTAGATTATGGATCATATAGGGGATTCTCTAGAGGACTACTACATGGCTCATTAAGGGGCATACTAGGAGTTTAGGCTATGGCTCATGTAGAGTGCCTTTTGTTCAGAGCAGGAGTTGGTGTCCAGGGATTTCCTGAAAGATGAACATGGTTGGTCACAACTCCTAATACAAAGCTACAAGTGATTTCTGGTAACCTTCCACGGAGAGGGGATTTGGCAGTTGGAAGGTTTGAATGGTAGGGCCTATTTAACAAGAGTGTTGATTTTGATGGAGGATCAACTGAAGAACAAGATGGAACTTGACATGGAAACTTGGCTGGTATAGGTCCAGCATAGGTGTTGATACTGCATGTGATTTTAGGGAGGCTTTGGGTTTCAAAGGTTTAGGTTGTTGCGGTCTATGGATTTGAGCTTCAGGGGTCAGTGTTAAGGGCACTAGCCAGGTTGGGCTCACGGTTTGTGGTTTGGGGCCCTAGATCCACAGTTCCCCCCAACTCAGGGATGGTAGTCTTCTAGGGCCCGTTTTGGGTATCCCTGCTAGTTAGGGTGGAGGAACCCCAAACTCTGCACCATCGAGTTTGGGGAGCTGGCTACAAAGGGAACTCACGCGGCCCCTATTGTGGGACCCGACTTGTTTTCGGTCTGTATTTTTAGAAGCATATATGGGCGTTTCCCAAAATTAGGGGTACCTTCTTGGGGGTCCCTATAATAAGGATTATAGTATGTTGGGGTCTATATGTTGTTCCCCTATTTTGGGAAGCTACCATATGAAAGGTAGAAAAGATTCAGCCATACATTGACCATTAACCCTGAACCCTCAACTGCGTCTCCAAACACCCTTGTGTCAGTCAGTCCAGAGGCCACATACCGCGAAGTGCTGATGCCCTTGCAGGAGGGTGTAGGGCTGAGGATTTTTTACCCTACCGCAAAGCAACATGGAACCTGAAAAGGGGCCCTACAGCCACTGCTATTCCTTAAAAGGAAGATTGGGCTCTTGTAGAACAAAATTTTACATTTTTATGTGTACCTGGGCCCAATATCAATTAAAGAACGATCTTTTTTAATTGTATTTCAACAAGAACCCAGAAGAAGGTTCCATGTTAGTTTGGGGCCGGGCACGGGTTTGAGACTGTAGGACTTGTTTTCTTGGGCGGCTCCGGGGTTGTTGAGGGTTTGGGCTTAAGTCAGGGGGCTCAAAAGCTGGGATGAAGGTAGGTGGGTCTTAGTAGATAGTCTACTATATTGAGGCTTCTTTTCTCTACCCCACCTTCCTTCATCCCACCCTTGTGCCCTTTGCCTAGGGTTTACTGTCAAGGGGGTTCTGGCAGAGATGGAAGTTGTCGTCTGAACCCTAAACCCTGTAGGGATGGAAGTTGTTGCGGCTCTTGCCGTCCTGACGCAGGTTTTGCAAGTAATATAGGGGTCTAAATAGTACGAATGTAGACCCATGATGAATAAACCCCTTCCTTGTAAGGGCCTCAATGTTAGGATCCCTGCTGTGTTCCGTATTAAGGGGATGGGTTTATTAATCACGGGTCTGGGTTAATATTATGGTTCCATATTCCTTGTATGATTATAGGATATGGTACCTCAAATGGTAATTATTTAGGCCCCTGTAGTAAACATTGAGAACTAGGGAGGTCAAGGGTTCAGGGTTTAGGGTTTACGGGAAGAGCCCCAAAGCTAGGGTTCAGCATTCTGGCATTTTTGAGGATGCGCCTGCCAGGTAGACAGTACATGCCCCCCACAAAGCCCAGATCAACCCGTTTGCTCATCTAATCCCACTGACTTTTAGCCCATGCTAAACTATAAGCCCTGGATGCCAAAACTCCAAAATCCATAGAACCAAAACCTGGGCTTGATCTTTCTACTTCAGGTTCTAGGGGCGTAAGGCTAGCCCCCACTCTCTGCAGAGCAGTAAATCCTCGATTCGTAGCAGTAGCAATGAATATGGTGGCAATGAACATGCCTAGGGTGGTATCCTTCATGGGGGATGTATTCGCAGAGGGGATGGCAGACGGGCGAGAGGTTTTAGTACTAGGCTTGGGGGTGAAGGGTTTCAGGTTCAGGGGTTGAATTTGGGAAGGCCTCATTTCCTGCTTATGCGCTCTATACATTAACTTCTACCACACTTTTGTACTCTTGACGGCCTGCATACCCGAACCTGCAATGCTGATTAGACACCAATTTTGGGAATTCCTTTGTCATCCCAAGAATATGACTAGCTACATCCCGCTGCTTCCAGGCCCCTGCACACGCAAAAGAACCCGCAGAAAAGGGTTGAGTATTGGTCATTTTTTTCACCAATGGCTCTTCCGCCTCAAGAAAGGACACCCTAAACTGCAGAACCTTAAGCAATATGCTAGCTTCCATTTTCTTTCCCATTATTCCACAAGATGAAAGAGCCACGCGGTTTAGGGTTTAGGGCTGGGAGATGATGCGCCATAGCTGTGCTAGGAATATGGCCCCCAAGACCCTCGCAAGCCATAAGGCTGGATAGGGCCCCGCGATCCTTATGCAGCGTGAGCATGCAGCGAGCGGGCTACCAAAAAAGGCAAGTGGTTTTGAGGCAGTTACTCAGTTTTTTATGCGAGTGTCGAAGCCTCAAAACTTACGCCCAAAGCCTCAAACCCTAGAATCTAAACCTGAAACCCTCAACCCTAAACCCTAAACCCTTATATCCCTCTACCTCCAACAGAAGGCCCAAACCCTGAACCTTACACGCGATGACCCACCTTTGGCCTTAGACCCTAAGGTTTTGACCTTAAACCTCCACCCCGAAATACTTCCATAGACTCCAACCCTAAACCCTAAACCCTAAAGAGCAAAACGAATCCTCACATGAGGAAGGCGAAAAGCCTGGCTGGTTTACGCCGGCGTTGGTCCCTTGGCGGCTCCGGGATCATGGTTAATAGGTTTTAGGTTTTAAAGTCTAGGGTTTAGGGCAATCACTGTGAGGAGAGTGTAAAAAGGGTGGGTTGATGGTGCAAAAGTCTAAATATGTCTAAATTACCCTTGGCTTAAATGGTCTTAAGCTGATCCTTCATTTAGTTGAACACTTTGTCATTCTTTCGTTTCTTGTATATCTTTATCATTTGCGTAGACTCCTGAGTGAGCCATACACCCCAATATTTGGATCCTTGTACTGGGTTGCTGCTAAGAAATTTGGATTAAATTCCTACACTGGGGAAACCTTAATTACTCTATGTATATGTATATGTATATGTATATGTATATGTATATATACCCGGTATGGTGACTTAAGTTAAGTTCCTCTACAGCAACTCCGACTACGCAAGCTGTGAAAGTTTCCGTGTGGTGGGAACGTTAACCCCACACGCTAGAGACCCAGATGAACTTGCAACGATTCATGGTGGTTTGCTGATGTCTCAAAGGTGCTACCGGGTTTAAGATTTACGGTTTCTACTGACCTGAGAAAGTGGAAGGAAATGGGGTTCAAGTTGGGAGAGCAACAGGGTTCCGGACTTAGCGCGTTGGCTTCATCAGAGGGCTCGAGATGGATGCGAGCTTCTCAAAAAACATGATAGCACCTTGGAAGAGGGACACCTTAAAAACCCTACACCCAGGGGAGCAGCATTCGCAACCATTCAGGTGCCCACAGCTTCCCCCAAGCTCCCTACCCCCGCAACATCCTGCAACCGTAAATTCCAGACCTAAACCCTAACCCTAGACACGTGGCTCAGGACGTACTTACAACGCACTTATTCTTGTACTGTAACTGCTAGTGTGCGCCCCAACGATACGATGTTTAGGATTTAGGGCTCAAGCGTCCCTGTGGATTGCTGTAAAAGAACTTCAGCTAAGTTACCACCGTGGGGATATATATATATATATTCATTAATATGGCTCCCCACTATTGTGACTTATTAAGTTCCTTAACAGCAACCAAGGAAACTTTGATACAAGGCTCTTTTGGCCAGCGTTCCTGTGAATGGAAGGAAGTCCGGCCCGCTCTGTTTGGGGTGTAGAGTTTAGGGTTTAGGGCTTAGGGTGTCGGGCTTAGAGTTTAGGGTGTGCGCGGGCTGTAAAGCGCCAGGTGCAATGCAACGTAGTAGCAGAGCTTCCGGAATACCCTAGGAACAGCAAAAATAGTACCAGTAATAAAAAAAAGATTTGTAGCAATCATAGTAAGAAAAGTATGTACCAGTAGTACCAGTAATACTTGTAGTATCATTCTTAATGAGTATTTACAAAGAGGATCAGGCAAGACCCTTGCTGACTTATGCGTAGGCAGAGTAGGCCGGAGGAAAGGCCCCCAGAGTTACCTAGCGCAACTAATGAGAGAAGCCATGTGTTTTATTCAGCGCTGCCATATGAGTGGCAGAACTATGCTGAACTGGCGAAACTATGGAGAAGCTTTTTTCATTGGGGTCAGTTGCTTGGCAGTGGCCAGGGGGTGCCGAAGCTATAGGTAATCGAAACAAAAGGAAAGATGCTCATCCACCGCTACCGGCAGGCTCTCAAACCTCGCAAGTCATAGAATTTCGCAGCATCCTTGGCGGAAAAAATTGATTAAAGCCCACGGTCATAGAACCCAAACCCTAAGTTCATAAAGCCTAAGCCCTGAAGTCAAAGTACCAAGCCCTACGAATTCGAAAGCCCCAAAGTCAAGGTGCCCTGCGAAGACCGCCGGCGCTTTAGCACGTTGGCTCGTTCAGGTGCCATGGAGCCTGATCTCCTGATAGGGTTTAGGATTTGGGGTATAGGGTTTAGGGTATAGGGTTTAGGGTGTAGGGTCTAGGGTTTAGGGTGTAGGGTTTAGGGTTTAGGGTAGAGTGTTTAGGGGTTAGGGTATAGGGCTTGGGGTTTAGGATATAGGGTTTAGGGTTCAGGGTTCCTCCAAGCCAAAATGGAACCCTACAGGGCCATATGAGCTAGAGTTTGGACTCCTTAAAGGGGGTTCTATAGGGGATTATATAGAGGAGGATTATCGGGCCTCATCATCAAGGAACATATCATGAATCTAGACGATGTCTCACATGGAGCCCAACAGGGCCAGATATAGATTACAGTCCATTTGGCAGGAGGTTATTATGAGGTTGCATAGGTTTGCATCGGCATTTTTGTCAGGGTTTGGCGAATGTGGGCACGCAGAGGCTCAGGCTTTGAATTTCCCATCCTGAGCCCTTAGTTCTCGAGACCTGCGCCCCTCGCCCGTAAACCCGGCATCTGAGACACCACGTGGCGGGTCAAAGGGCTTAGTAAGTAGATTAATAAGCAGGTTCACGGGGGTTAATATGTGGCTTGTAGGTGTTACTAATCTACTTACTAAGTGCCCCTAAACCCTAAACCCTAAACCCTAACATTGTCTCTAAGCCATCCCGGATAGCCTTACAGGACCCTACTTAGACGAAGCTGGGCTAACTGAAATGGCCTCATCCAAACGCATCCAAGCCCCAAAATGGGCTCATAGCATGCTCTAGGGAATTAATATTCAGATATCTCGCAGAATCAGGGGACCTCGCATGTCCTATGATCCTTATGTAGGGACCTCTCCGCGGCCACTAATTTTTGAAAACTGAAGCAAAATTAACATGGCACCACACAAGATCCGCTGTCATGTTTTTAATGCAGCTATAGAAACTACTGTCATCATTAGGCGTACTAAGGGACCCTTAACAGAGGACGTAGTTGCCCCTCTTGTAGTTTGGTGAAGTGTAGTCCCTGATATAGTCCCTAATATGGAACCCATGTCAATTAGTTATCTGGGAAATGTCGACTGTAGCTCATATGGGGGTCCATGTTACTTAGTTTGAGAGAGGATGATTTTGCCAGTAGGAGGGGGGTTGTAGTCCCCCATTTTTGGAAACCTAAACCCTAAACATATCACCCTACACAACCCTAACAGGGGTAGGTTTGAAAATCTTGTTTCTGTAAACTTTTGCTACCCCTAATTCCTATATAAATCTTGTACAGCCAGAAAACACATTTGATATTTATATGGCGCCCAACCCTACCCTAGTAAACCCCAAGCATGAAACCTTAAATCCTTACCGCTAAGCCTTCAACCCACTGGACCCTAAACCCCTAAACCTCCCAAACCCCAAACCCACCCTAAATCCCCCAAATGCCTACCCCACATCTTTAAGGGTTGTTTTAGTAAACTCCGAAAACTCTCTCGCTTGGGGACTGCCCCCACCTAGTAACAGTCTATAATGAGGTCATAGTCGGGCTATATTAATTGTCCAAGTCTTACTGCGTGGGGGTCAGGACCAAAACTGTAGAAGCCAGAAGCCCCACGACCCTAAACCCCTTAACCCTTGAACCCAAAACCCCTAAGACCTCTACACCCTTAAACCTAAATCCCGAAAACCTTCAACTCTAAAACCCAGAACCCCTAAACCCTAGAACCTTAAACCCCCAAACCCTAAAACCCCATCTATCGCTCTTTAAAGGATGCGTTTTTTGGAGTCTTTCTTTCCTGGAGGGTCAGGGGTTAATAACCCCTGCAACCCACATGATAGCCCTAGATATCCCCAGAATTAACCTACTTACTAAGCCCCCCTAACCCTAAACCCGAAACCCTAAGCCCCAAATGATATAAAGTAGTTTCCATGATCTTCTCCATCATTAACCTACTCACTATGTCCCCCTTACCCTAAACCCTAAAACCTAAACTCTTATATAGTACTTTCCTGTTCTTCTCCATTATTAATCTACTTTCTAAGTCCCCCCGACCCTTCAAGTTGGAGCAGGCCTGGGGCCTCAAGGACGGCTGCCGGGGGACCGGCTCCTCAGCTGTTCGTTTCAGAGGGTTTAGGCTGGAGGGTTTAGGGTTTAGAGTTCAGAGTTTAGGGTTTAGGGTTCAGGATCTTGGGTTTAGGGTTTTGGGTTCGGGGTTCAGGTCTTGGGTTTAGGGTTTTGGGCTCAGGGTTTAGGATCTTGGGTTTAGGGGTTTAGGGTCCAAGGCTTGGGGTTAAGGATTTCGGGGGGTCTCCCAAGAATCAGCGGCGGTAAAGGACGATGGTATAGGTGGGACGATACAGGGTCGGATACAGGGATGTCTGTAATTAAGTGGTTTCCCGAAGTAGTGGGAACCCTAATCTAGACCCCAACATACTATGATCTTTATCATTATAGAGACTTCGAATAAGGGACCGCCAACTGTCAGTTTTTCGTCATTTGGAGTTTCCAAAAAGGTAGATGGTAGAGTTTGGGGCCTAGGGTTTAGGGTTAATGGGCGGATGTAGAGGGGACATAATATAGAGATATCTACTACGTGGGTTTTCCCAAAATGTGGGGTATATAGGAACATATAGAGACATTATGTTGGGGTATAGAGAGGGATATAGGGATCTCTCTAAATGTACATGGATTAGAATTTAGGTTTCCGGAGATTTTTTTGAGCCCAAGAAGATGGGCAAACTATGGCGATGGCCCTGGGTTAATTGCAGGGTCTGGAATCATCCCCAAGCCTGCAAAGAAGTTTAGGGTCCAGGGATTCCTACAACCCCGCACCTCGCCAGAATGATAAGGGCGTTAGTATGGAGGGAGTTGGCCGGGAAACCCATAAGAATCCCTAAGCCCTATACCCTAAACCCCCAAACCCTAAGCCCTAAACCCTAAAACCCCTAAGCCCGTAAACCCCCTAAACCCCTAAACCCCCTAAACCCAGAAACACTAAACCCCTAAACCCCTAAACCCCAGAGCCCTCATCCCTAAACCCTAAACGCCTAAACCCCTAAACCCCTAAACCCCCCCAACCCTAAACCCCTACACCTTAAACCCCCTAAACCCCTAAACCCCTAAACCCCTAAACTCTAAAACCCTAAATCCCCAATCCCTAGAGCACTAAACCCCCAAACCCTAAACCCGAAATCAAGGACCAAGGACGCTAAGGTGCTAAAGTTGTAGGACACTGCCAGCAAGCTGTGTCCCCCCATATGATGTAGACCCCTGATAAAAAGCCGTGGTTCTTCAGGGTGGCTTCACTCCTCTACGGGGAGGGCTGGCTGACAAATCAAGGCGCTCAAGGTGTACTTTGTGGGGTCAGGGAGACTTAGTAAGTAGGTTTAGGGTTTCGGATGTAAGTTTAGGGAAGTTTCGGGTTTAGGATGTAGGTTTAGGCAAGTTTAGGGTGTAGGGTATAGGGGTTTAGGGGCTTAGGGTTTAGGGTTTAATGAGCCCTATAGCCCATAGAACCCTGGATATCGAGTCCCCATGACCCTACGATATGGTGTCCCAGGGTTTACTTGCACAGTTGGGGAGGCTAAGCAGGAAGTAGTTGAATAAATTGGATATCCAGCGTAATTACACGGCTCATAGCTGTTATCAGCATACTTCCGAAATGGCCGAAGTCATCCTGGCCCTGCAATCGAGAGGTGGTCCTTTTGAAAAGTAATTTTGGGTGTGATTTCAATAGGGTATCAAACCCACATGAGCTACAGTCTAAACTTCTTGAAGGGGGTCCTGTTGGGGAGTATTATAGGGTTTATGAAGGGGGATACTAGAAGTTTAGACTATGGCTCACACAGCCACGGGGATTGAGTTTCGAGAGGAGTTATGGCCAGCAAGCCAGATTCAAAGTCGGGGCGGTCTTCTTGAAACTCAGAGATTCTGCAAGTTCCACGGCTGGAGACTAAACCTAGACCCCAAACCCTAAACCGCGGTGTTTGAGTGAAGGCTCCTTGGAACGCCGCACTTGCCTCCTTTTAGCAGCCACCGTCGAAAGTCGCACAAACCTCAGTGGCGTGGCGGAAGTGGCCAACATTCCCGCCACTGCACCAGCGTCATTTAAAAAGAGCAAGCAGGAAAAAAGCTGCGTAAAACCGGACAGGAGAAGGGGGCCTAGAAAAGCAGGATCTCTATGTACGAAAGCCTTGCGCTTTGAGTAGTTGCCCGTGTGGCTTTCGAAGGTCTGGAAAACGGCCGATTGCTAGGGGTGCTCAGAAGAAGAAGACTGCAATTGCCATGCACCCCTCCCCTCCCCTCCGAACGGTTACCCAGCACAGTTGCCAGTGAGGGCCTAGGGATCAAAGTTTTGAATCACAAGCCTTCAACCGCTTGAAACTTCAACCCTGACCCAAACCTCGGGTTTAGGGTTGGAGTTTAGGGTTCAAAGTTTGTACCTGAATTTGCAAAACCCAAGGTTGTGGCGTCATGGAGTTTCCAATGTCGGACCGAAGACCTCACACAGGATCCCACACCCAACAAAACTTGCACCCAAAACCCTGTACACCTAAGATGTCTAAGATGCACTTGTTAACCTGAAGTCTTCAAAGCCTAGACCCTACATGCTAAACCATGCCGGCAATCCTGGCTTGAGCAGGCACATTTCGCGAAGTGTACCCTGGCTCAGCACAAGACATTTGTCAGCTTGTCACGTCTGAGGGCGGTAGGGGTGGCGGCAGGGGTGCAGGATTGCAGTTTCAGGGTTTAGGTCATCGAGTTCAGGATTGAGCTTGCATGACCACTAAATACATACGGTTTAGGGTTTAGGGTTTAGGGTCAGCATTTTCTATGTAATTTCCCATTGTCTTCTCCATTCTCTCCATTATTGGGATGATGTCCCTAAAGCTCCCATTTCGCCAATACGCCTATGAATAACCCCCTAAGCCTTGGGTACTCCCCACATCAAGTAGCAAGTCATACTAAGGGATGCATACCAAAATATGATATGTGTAATCCAACTGTCACTGGGTGGAGGCAGTACCCAACCTTAGCCCAATATATCCCCCAGGTGACACCCTAAGCCCTAAACCTGCAGGAAGGAGAAGCTAAAGAAGACTCCGGTCACTTGGACATCAGCAACTCGACTGGCAAGGTCGCCTTTGGGTTTTAGGGTTTAGGGTTAGGGCTTTGGGCTTCAGGGTTAAGAGTTCAGGGGTTCAGGGGTTTGGCGTTTAGGGCTTTGGGGTTCAGTGTTGGGCGTTAAGGGTTTTGGGTAATGTAGAAGCCTAAACGCTTACCCGTATCATCCCGTTATGATCTGTATACAACTATAACATAAGAAACCCAACAACCCCATTTTGAGAAAACGGCTCCCAGATTAGTTAGAACTGGGACTCTCAATAGGATTGCTGCTATACTTGCAATTTAAGATAAGCCTATTTGGTTCACTTAATGTTGTCTTCGGATTACAAAAGGGGGTCGTATTAGAGCGCTTTGGAGCCCGAACGGAATAATAAAAAAGGGGGTCGTATTAGAGC
>CAJNIZ010044365.1:7985-41068 GCA_905231905.1 Symbiodinium pilosum
GGTTCAGGTTTTAGGGTTTAAGGGTTTAGGGTTTAGGGCTTAGGGTTTAGGGTTTAGGGCTTACTTGAACCGCATCTTACTTGAACCGCATGATATGTAGAATGGGCCTTAGTAATTACCTGAATCCCAAAGTATGCAATCCCTTACCCTTAATATTAACCCCCCACCCATACCACCAACGGGAGTCTTTCATATTC
Organism: Symbiodinium pilosum; assembly: GCA_905231905.1. Lineage (NCBI taxonomy): Eukaryota > Dinophyceae > Suessiales > Symbiodiniaceae > Symbiodinium > Symbiodinium pilosum. The sequence goes on from CAJNIZ010044365.1 coordinate 8,183, forward strand.
GGGGGCGGGGAGGTTTAATATTAGGGGGAAGGGATTAGAATTATAGCCTTCTCGACAATATCAGCCGATTTTGGGCCATCATGTCGTTGCCGGAGCCTCCAAGCAAGGTTTCCTGGGTTGCTGTTAAGGACTATAAGTTAGGGGTTTCGAGCTTAGCCAGTAGGGTTTAGGGCTTCGGGTGTAGGGTTTGGGTTTTTGGGTTGCCATGCTATGGGCGCATAGGAGACTATCGGGCTTGCTCGTTCTGATACCCTGGGATTTCCTAAAGGTCCGAGTACCTAATAATCAGATTCTTACCCCAAACCTGCACTATAACAACTATTACCCTAAACGCAAGTACCTAACTCTTGGGTACACGGACCCTAGACCCTAAACCATATATATATATCCCCTTCAAAGGGACGTAACTATTGGGTACATGGACCCTTTGGGATTAAGCACCTGAAGAGCAAACGAGTTTCCGAGCTCAGTGTGAGGGTGTTGGGAAATTCTCATAAGAGCTATAGTCTAAACTCCTTAAAGGGAGGAGTTTCGACAATGGTACATAAGGTGCAGGGGTCTCTCATGGTAATCATTGTCGGAACTACAAACTTGCCTGTAAGCTACCTGCTTGTACTGGGCTTCTACAAACCCCGAAACGTTCAAATAGACAAATCGTCGCGTTTCGGGTACCCAAGATGTTTGCAAGGTGAAGCCCGCTACTTGAGTATTGAAGCAAACCCTTTCGGAAAGGACCTGCAACTGTAACACCAAAGTATACATTGCAGCTTGCCGAGAGAAAAATTAAATCAATTCAATTCAAACCTACTACGAAGCTCTGAAGTTTGAAGGCTCATCGGAGTACATGGCAAATACTAGGGCCAGAAAGGGCTCCCAGACATGTACGTTAAAGCATTTTTGGGCCCATCATTTTCCATATGACCCATAGTCTAAACTCCTTGAGGGGGATTATATAGGGGATGATGTAGGGGACTACTATAAGGGGTGGAGGATATTAGGAGGGTAGACTATGGCTCATATGTTGCGCACATGCACCCTGCAACCAAGAACAAAGGAACCCTTAATCCCACACATCCTTCCCGCCCATACACCCCTAAACGCGTAAGACTCCTGAAGACACCAAAGCTGCGCTTTTGCACCCGCAAGCCGTTAAACCCCAACCAGTATGGTAGTTCCATATATCGGGAACCCAAATATGCACCGATATTGCTTATCGCAGGTAGCCTCCAAAAAGGGAACTCCTGATTGTTTGGAAGCACTAAACTCTGATTAGTCCCTCAACCTGAGTCCACCCGACCTAAGCCCTCGTCCTCAATCCAAAGCCGTAGATATCAGAACCCTAGACCCCAAAAGACCTTCAGGTCTAGGGCCCTATATATATTATGAATCCTTGAATCAAATACAAGGAATCAGAAGTGAAGGTGTTCTGGGTTTGAGGTTAGTGCCTACTTCTAGTCGGGGCAACTTCCAGATGGCCAGCTAGAGGTATTATAGACAGAGTCACAAGCCCAATTACAGAGAAATTACTCGGTCCTATGGACCTCCACTGTGGATGGAAATCCCACACCGCCTACATAGCCCGAATAAAGGTAATTGCAGTATTGTAAATGTGCAAGATTTCCTCCACCCGCCCACCCTAAACCGTAAACCTTCAAGCTTCAACCCTCAACCCTGAACCTTAAACCCTAAACCCTAAACCCTGAACCTTAAACCCCAAACCCTGAACCTGAAACCCTAAGCCTATACACCCGAAGCCCCCTGAGCCCTAAATGCCGTCGCTGGCTCGAGCTGCGCAACTCGGCCGCCTCCCTCTCTTGGGATCCATCGGCATCATGGCACTGCCCAGGCAGAAACCAAGGGTTTACAGGGATTCATAGGGTTTTGGATTAAGGCGTTTGGGTTTGTAAGCCAAGGGCTTACAAGGATAATATAGGGTTTTGGATTAAGTTTGTTTTGGGTTTATAGGTTTTTTTTGGTAGGGTTGAGGATTCAGGATGTAGGGTTTAGGATCCAGGGTTCAGGGTTTAGGGTTTATAGGATGTAGGGTTCCGTTTATGTGAGTTTATAGGAGTCATGTCGGGGTCATACGTTTTTTAGGGGAAAATGTAAGCTATTGTTCATTCCTTTAAGGGGATGCGGGGATTTACGGGATGTGTAGGGGTTGGAGCTTATTTAGGTTCAAAGGTTCCAGGCTAGGGAACTGAAGAGCAAATTGAAACTACCAAAAGGTGATTGTTGGATTTGGGTATATGAGGCGTTCGGTGTTACCAGGATGTTGAACCATCAAATGGCAAAGAGCATGGGATCGTGGCCTTCTTTAGCATTCACTGATTTGACAGGAATAGGTTTACGCATGTTTTTGAGATTTGTTTCCCTTAGTCTCTAGATAATCCTAATCAGTTATAAGGCCATACGAGTCTAAAATTTCATAGGCCCCCAAACCAAACCAAGTTACGTCTTTGGGGGTAGGGAAATTGGAGAAAGCCTCCTCCCACTGCCAATACGAACAATCCTGAATGACATTACCTGATACTACGGGTCTGTTTTTTGGGATGAAGGTTTAGGGTTCAAGGTTCAAGGTTTAGGGTTTTTAAGGTCTAGGGTTTAGGGTTCACGGTAGCGCTCATGCAGGTTACTTCGTCAGAGAAATCCTATTCTGGGTTGAACCGCGAATGAAGACCCCGAACCGGGAAACTTTTGAGCATGTAGGAGCCTTTGCAATGGAACTTTCTATCCCTAAGCTGTGCAATCAAGGGCTTTGGCATTTGGTAACCCCTACCCCCATACTGAGCATCCGAATTCTAATTCTAAGGTTTTGGGTGTTCCAAAATCTTAAGCTCTAAGCCCTAGACCTCAAACGCTACTCCCGCAAGCCCAACCCCTGAACCCTAAACCCTAATCCTTAAACCCTAATCCCTAACCCTGATCCCCTAAGCCCTAAAACCCCCATCCCTAATCTCTAACCCTGATCCCGAAACATTATAATCCTCAATCCCTCGTTCTCATCCAGTCTGGAAGGCCATTGCTGTTGCTGGCTTCCTCTATAATCCCTAGACCCTTTAAATCCTACCCTAAACCCTAAACCCTAAACCCTAAACCTATAGAGCCTTTAGTCCCTAAACTCCGAATTCAGGTCATTGCTGTTGCTCGCTTCCCTCTCCCTGAGCCTCTCCGAGCGGGTCCCTCCTCCTTATGGCTTTTGGGCAGCACCCGCATCCCGGTGGCAAGGTGCAGCGGCTTCTTGCGTTGGGTTTTTTTGGGGGGGTTCCGTAGGGTTTAGAGTTTAAGTTTACAGTTCAATTAAGGTTTAGGGATAAGAGTTTAGCGTGTAGAGCTTTAGGGTTTAGAGCTTAAGGCTCTGGGCTTAGGGTTAGGATGTAAGGTTTTTTGATTTAGGATGTAAGGTTTAGGGTCTAGGTTTTAGGGCTTAGGCTTTGTTCAACTTTGTTCGCCTAGTGCTCCCACCCGTATACTGGCCCCGTAGGTTTCCCTTTTACATTTTCAATTGACCCTAAACCCGGAAACCTAATTCAGAGGCAACCTTCGGGGTTGGTAGTATAGGGGGCGAGTAAGGGCACCCATGAACTCGCTGCAACTTTTGGGGCGTTTAGAGTTTAGGGTGTATATATATATATATACATACTCCTACTATAATCAAAAGAGTTTAAGCTTGTGTGCAGGCAGGTAAGCTCACAAAGCCTAAGCCTAAGCCCTGATCCCTGACCGCAAATCCCTTAACCGAAAACCCTTTGCAAACTGAACTTTTTAAAGGCAACCCCAATCCCCCAAAACGTCAGCCCTAGACCCTCCTCCCTAGATCCTAGCCGCAAGGCTCCAAAGATCAGTCCATTGAGTCGGAGGGTAGTATTTCAGGGTTTAGGGTCCAGGGTGATATCGACTGAGGCACAAAAACGCCCAAAGTATGTACGTTTACACAGACTTTAGGACCCAAGGTGGGTATTATTCAATTATGCATGGACATGTAGGGCCCAAAGCGCGTACAATGGATAGACTATATGTATATATATATATAAACTTTTCTATATATCTCTATCTATCTATATATATATATAGAGAGAGAGAGACACACACACTCGAGGCCAAAAATGGGCATCATGTACATAGACCCTCCAAACTCTAGAATCCAAGGTCCACCAGAGCCTTTTTTCCATAGGTCCTACCTCTTGGGGTTCAAGTAGCCCATTCTTTTGAGTAGGTAGGCTACGCAGATAGATCCCAAACCCTAAACCCTAACCTTTAAAACCTCAAACCCAGGCAGATCCTAAGCCCTAAGCTAAGCACGCTGGACACAACCAAGGAGAGCGATCCGCATATCCGTCGCTTGCAGGGAACCAGCTCGCAGCAGCAGACCTTTGGACAAAAGGAGTTTGGGATTGAGGTTTAGGGTTGAGGGTCTAGGGTTTAGGGGTTCATGGATGTTTTAATGGATTTAGGAGTTTTCAGGTTGAGCGATGCAGGGATTTAGTGAATAGGATGGTTTTAGGGTTTAGGTTGTACAGCTTAGAGTTGACAGGCCTTGGGTTACCTAAACCTCCAAGGTTAAAGCCCAAGTACCACCTAAACCCCAAAAGCATGTAAAATAATAGCCCTTAGCCCATAAAAATTGCCATAAAGGCCATTATTCTACATACTTTTGGGGTTCAGGCACTTACACAGCCCAAATACTCACATCTGGGACCTACATGAGCTATAGTCTAAACTCCGTAGAGGGGGGTTATGTCAGGGATTATATAGTGGACTAGTACAGGGGTTATTAAAGGAGATACTAAGAGTTTAGACCATGGCTTACATAGATCCCTTTTAAGGCTACTTCGGGGTGTTGGTGTTTGGGGCTCAGTGTTCAGGGTGGAGGGTTTGAGGGTATCAGTGGCTTGGGGTCCTGAACCCTGGGGTTAGGGTTTAGGGGTTTAGGGTTTAGGGGATATGACGAAGTTTCTATGCATTTCTGGGTCAATCGTAATGCCTGTGATGTCCTTGCAGCAACTTTGGGATCCTAAGTGGTACCCTGATTGAACAGACTCTAAACACCCTCAACCCTGGACTGTGGGGCACTCAGAAAGTTTGCAATTGTTTTCACAATGTTCTTGACGTCTTGGCCCATTTCTGTTTGGGGTGTAGAGTTTAGTCCTCGACATCCCTAAGCCCTAAACTCCAAACCCTAAATCAAAGAAGAAGGTTTGAATCAGTGCTTACAAACGGGTCCACAGCCTCTGAAGGGCTTTCATGTCCCAACCGCCTCATCCTGCCCTCACGAAGCGAACCACTCTTGATCTTCCACATGCCCCTACATGACGCTGTTGAGGGTTCAGGGTTCAGGATTCGGAATAATGCTTAACTCCTACACGGCTCAAACCAAAATACAGGGTTTCAAGTTCTAAATGCCCCCAAGCAGGCGGAATAGTAGGAGATCTATTGTTTAAGAATCGGTAGTTTCCGTAAATAAGGGGACCCCAATATAGACCTCCAAATACTTTAATCCTTGTTAATGGGGACCCCCCAAGCGGTACCCATAATTTTAGGAAACTACCCTAAGCCCTAAACCCCTAAACCCTAAACCCCTAAACCCTAAACCCTGAACCCTAAACCCTAAACCCTAAACCCTAAAGTTTGCTGCTGCTCAAGGGCTCGAAGTTGTGGTTGGGAGTGGGGAGTGGAGACACAAAAAAAGCAAAGTTAGGCCTAGGACTGAGACGTTGTTAGGGGTTTAGGATCTAGGGTTTCCGGGTTTTTTGGGTTTAAGAGATTAGGGTTTTAAGGTTTAGGATTTTAGGGTTTTAGGGTCTAGGATTTGAAGTTTTTAGGGTTGAGTAATTTGGGGTTTTAGGGTTTTAGGGTTTGGGGTGTATGTGGGGTGACTATGGGTGTACATGGGTTTCTGTACATACGGGGATCTAATTATAGACCTCAGTCGTTATAACCTAGAAATGAGAAACCTTACTTAATGAAAACCTCCATATATAGGCCCTCATAGTACCTCTTGTGGTAATTGTTATCGTAAGGGGCAAGTATTTGAGGGCTATGATGGCTTCATATAGGCAGGCCCGCTAACTTTGCCAAACGCTCACATAAAACAGGGACCTACAAAAGATGGACTTCTTCTGTCTGAGAACTCTTATATAGGCTATCTGTTTTGTCGGATGCTACCACGGGTCCGTGTGTTGGCTGAGGTACACCGTCGAAGTCCGCGTAGTGACTCGCCAGAAGCATGAGCTGCTTATCAGGTGGGTACATCCACAGCACGTAGGATGATGTTGACCAAATTCCCCGTTTTGTAAATCTTTGGGATTGGTCGTGGGTGTCATTCCATCTTTGCGGCCTCAGGTAGCCCTTCCTGCCAGTAGCTCTGTGTTAATTCCTGGGTCCAAGCACCCAGTAATCATATGCTTCCCCAAAACCTGTACGAGAATTCCTCTTTCCGAAATCCCACGTGCTCAAAAACGGGGTACGCAAAGCCCGGTTCCTGTGCTCCTATTCCCCAAGCATCAGGTGTACAGAGGGTGTAGGGATCAGAGTTAGTTAGCCCAAACCGACATTTCACTTGAGTTCAGGGTGTAGGGCTTGGGGCTTAGGGTTTAGGGTAAACCCTAAACCCCTAAACCTGCATCCTAAACCTCCGAGCCCTCGACACCCTACTCGGAGGCCCATGGGACTTACTAACTACTTGTAACTGGCCTTATAACCCTACTTATACCTTCCCTAAATGGGGTTATAGGGGTGAGGCTATAATCCCACTTATAAGTAGTTACTAAGTCCCATGGGCCTCCAAGTAAAACCTGAAAGTTTCTAACCCCGAGCTACCCTAAAGCCTAAACCTTAAACCCTCAAAAGACCATAAAAAATGTCAGTTTAGGGTAAGCCTTAAACCCTAAATCCTAAACCTGAAAAGGCCTTGAGCGCTAGATGCGCTGAACCCAAAATCCTGAACAAAAACCGTTACTTACCATGAACACTAATCCATAGACCATAAGCGCTTATATACCTGCCATGAATGCTAGTTCCTCAACCCTATGCTTACTGCCAACCCTAATCCCTAAATCCGGAACTCTACACTTATATGAGCTATAGTTTGAACTCCTTAAGGGGGGTTATATGGGGGTTTATGTAGGGGACTACTATAGGGATGATTAAGGGGATACTAGGAGTTTAGCCTATAGCTCATATGAATCCCAGCCGCCAAGCCCTGAACTTTAAACCCTAAATCCTACACCCCCAAAACAATAAACATACCCTTGACCCTAAACCCTGAACCCCAAACCTAAGCCCTGAACCCTAAACCGTGAACCCCCACCCTAAACCCTCAACGTGAGAACCGCAACCAGGGCCTGGTGTTGGTGAAGCATGTACTGAAGTTCACTGAGTCAGTGCTGTGATGGGGGGCCAATGCCACAGTTTAGGGTAACCCTAAACCCCAAACCCTAAACCCTGAACCCTAAACCCTAATATTACCCTAATGGGTACCATAATTTTGACAACCCCCCATGTCCCAAGCATCCCTACCCACCTGGGTCAAGAACAGCAGCCGAGGTGTTCAAAGCCGAGGCACAGAGCAGAGTTAAGCCTTGATCCCATTTTCGCAGAGCTGCTGCATCAGTCTGCGCCCTTACCGTTGCAGCTGGGCAGTGGAGATAGCACATTCGCTTGTCTGTTGCAGGGTATTCCGCACACCTTGCCATTGGGAGCTGCGGATCACCCCGCAGTGGCAGGAGCAAGATGCTTGGTGCATCCGCGCGCTGGCAAAGGATAACTGTGCCAAGGTGCCAACGCAGAGTGAAGAAATTGGCTCCTGCTATTTAACACTCAAGCCCGTGCCCAACCGAATCCAGCTGTGACCTTTTAAGTCAAACACTAAGCCCTAAGCCTTTAAAAAGAACAACTATTAAAGCCTTACACCCCGAACCCCCAAACCCCAAGCCGTAAACCTAAACCTCAAGCTTTAAAGCTATACACCCCCTAACTTAAACCCAATAGTAGGTAAACATGTTGCCCAGAATCCACCCAAAGGTCAAGTACTCTACATACTTTCGGGATCCGGCTAAGACGTAAAACCCCGAAGCCTAAGCCGTAAACTCTCAAACCCCAAAACCCTCAATCCTAAATCCCTAAACCCTGAAACCTTAAACACCTAAACCCTTAAACCCTAAACCCCCAAAACCCTAGAAGCCCTAAAGTCCAAAAAGCCCTAAAACGTGTAAAGCCCTAAAACCCTCAACGCTAAGACCCTTAAAACCCTAAAGACCCAGGTGAGTGGTATTTTATTTGGGGATACTATGGTACCCAATATAGAGTAAGAGTATATCCTCCTTTTGGGGTATAGTATTTTTCATAAGGAATATCATCGTACTGGGTTTAACCACCAAAAAAACGCTACTCAGGTGAAGAAGGACGCTTTTGGTCCGGAGCCTGCTCGAGTTGACGTTCCTAGGCTTTAAAGGTTTTCAGGGTGCTTAGGGTTTAGGGTTAAGGGGTAGCCTTTAAAGGGTTTTATAGGGGTTATATAGGAGTATCTAGGACCTGGACCCCAAAAGTCTGTAAAATAATGGCCTTTATGGCAACTATTATGGGTTTAGAGCTGCTATTATTTTTCATATTTGTGGGGTTTAGGCTTTATAGGGGTTATATAGGGGTATATAGGAGTTATTTAGTGTTTCGGGTTTAGGGCTCTAGGGTTCGGGCCTAGGGCTTTAGGTTTTACAGGTTTTAGGGGTTAAGGGTTTTAGGGTTTAGGGCTTAGGGTTTAGGATTCAGGGCTTAGGGCTTAGTGCGTCAGATTTAGGGTTTAAGGCTTAGGACGTTCAGGGCTTTATGACTTAGAGTTTGGGCTTCAAGGCTTGAGGGATATAGATTTTGAGATCTAGGGTACTCGATTTTGGGGTGCTTAGGTTTGTGGTGGGTGCTTGAATGCGTGCTTACCAAAGCCCCCTGACCCGTCGAGTTCGGGTATTGCAAGAGGTTTAGAGTCTAGGGTTCAGAACGTGTAGAATTTGGAGGGTTTGTCAGGGGCGTGAAAGTTTGGACCCTAAACTCTATAGACCCTATAAAACCTTCAAACTTTGTGGCTTCCGGCAAGGGTTTCAGGTTTACACTGAATGACCCTAAGGCTGTGCCCTTGGGTCTTGAGATTCTTTTGAGGAGTTTCAGGAAACCACATTAGTTCCTACAAGGGCCGTATTTTGGATGGAGACCCTTTAGGGGTACGATTTTAGGAGTACAGCCCAGGAGTTTTCCACATATACTCTTAAGCCCTAGGCTGTAAACCCAATCCCACAAAATCTTGATAACCTAAACCCTGACCCAGGAACCCTTGATACCCTAAGCCCTGTGAACCCTAGATCCGATGACGCGCAGAGGGAGCTTATAGTGTATGGCAAAGCAATCCTGCTGCCTTCCCTGAGCGCCCCAAAATTGCTAGATTAGTGGCCGAAAAGCACACGAGAAATCAAAAAGGCGATTACGCTACATATGTTGTGGCTCAAGGTCTTTGTAGTCAAAAAAGGCAAAGTGTGCCTAGGAAAGTTCTTTGAAGACTTTCTTGTTTCCTTGAAATTCGTACACATGCTTCAAACCCTTTCAAGAAGAATAGTATATACAAGCCCGAAGCACAAAGTCACAACAACCGAAAACCAACATGTCATCCCATATATTTTCCTTTTTCAAGGGACAGCCGTCCTTGTCGGGGCTTCCATGTTTGTTTCGGAATGGTAGCTCAAAATCGCATCATTGCCCCTCGCTGTACTTGTGTTGCAGGGGGATTGATTAGGGGGCTGTTATATCTGTCATTACATGGCACGGCAGCAATTGCTGCAAGGGGGAATCGCCCTAAACCCTGAACCCTAAAACCCGAAACCCGGACCCCAACCCCTGAACCCTAAACCCTGAATCCTAAACCTAAACCTTAAACCCTGAATCATAAACCCTAAACCCTAAAGCCCAAATCCTAAACCTTAAACCCTGAATCCTAAACCCTAAACCCTAAATCCTAAACCCTTAACCCTAAACCCTGAACCCTGAACCCTAAACCCTAAACCCCAAGGTATCCTTCGTCCCTCCGGGCCATTCTGACACAGAGAGGCCGGTCAGCTGCAAACAACTGCTGGGGTGTAGGGTTACACTCCCCCAAACTAACATGGAAACCCATATAGCCCCATTTTAGATGGACTGTAGTCTTTCTAGGGCCCCTTTTGGGTTTCCATCTTAGTTTCCAGGAGTGTAACCCAAACCCGTGATTAATAAACCCCCTCCCCTTAATAGGGATTATAATAGGGATCCTAATATTAAGGCCCTTAAAAAGGAGGGGGTTTATTAATCATGGGTCTACATTAGGGTCAGGGTCAAGAATTCAGTTTTTAGGGTTTAGGTGCCTTTAGATTGTGGGTGTTACCTGGGTCGCCGCTGATTGTGAGGCAGACTGTTGTTGGTACTTGGTGAGTGTAGATGGGAGTTTTCTGGGAACATTGGTTTGTGTAGCTACTTGGTGTACAGTTGCAAGGATCACTTAGGTGGACCCCCCATCCAGTAATAGTGACTATAAGGGATGATAGGGATTATATGGGGATCCTCGTATATTCTTATTATACCACTTTTACAGGGTGGGGAGGGCGGGGTCCTCCAAAAGGATCACACTTTATCTTAAAAACCATGCGTCATGTAGTGTTTGTTTGGGGGGATTAAGGCCAGTGAGGCCTAAACCTTGGACCATAACAGCTGTGAGGACAAGCATAAAAGTACCTGGACCCCCAAAGTATGTAGAATAATTGCCTTTTGCGGTGTTTTTAGTGGTTTTGGGCCATTATTTTACCTACAGTGGGGGTTTAGGTAGTGAATGTCGTCAGAATACGGAATCAGCTACACCTAAATACTCAGTTACGTCATGCTCTTAGAATCCGTGTATGATCAAAGGATTTCCCGCTTGGACGTTTCCCTCCCATAAGCCTTGTATAGCCCTTATTTACCTTTTCGTCTCCTATGTTGTAGGTCAGCGAATGTATGGTCCCTTTTTGGGGTCCCTGATGCTATGGGGAACCCCACAAGACAAAGATGGACAATGACATTGCGGTCCAGCACTTGACGCCACAGCAGGAGGCCACCCTAGAGGTGGAGTCAATGAAGCTGGCATGCAACCTTCGCAGAATGGATGCTCCACACTGCATTGCTTTTCTGGGTTGCTGTTAAAGAACTTAAATTAAGTTACTATATTGAGGGAACCCTAGTATTTACTATATATACCCATTATGGTAACTTAAATTAAGTTCCTTAACAGCAACCCAGTTTTCTTTGGGGCAGGGTCGCAGCAGATCTCAATGCGCGGGTGAGGTGTGGTCCTGAAGGCGCAGCTGCACACATACACATGGACCTGTGCTTTTAAAAGGCCCTGACTTTCACAACCTACCATAAATATGAATGAAAGGCTTGGCTGGCATTTGTTGTGATTGCCACGGACGCTGGTGCTAGTGCGGATGCATATCTCGGTACATATGCCAATACGGGGGATTGCTAGAATTAGGAGCACCTTTTTTGGAGATCTTTATAATAGGGATTATTGTATTTTGGATCTATACTGGGGTCTCCCTATTTAGGAAACTATCGCATATACACCCCGCCAACATTCCCAAAGAAAGCTCAATTAGAAAAGAATGAACACCCCACTTCATATCAGTTTTTGACTGGCGCGCAACTTCCCCCTGACTAGATTGGGTTTAGGGTGTAGGGTGCAGGGTTTAGGGTCTAGGGGGGGAGTCTTGCTTCTGTAGTTCATAGAGCTGCCGCCCCTTCACGTGTTTTCGAATTAGAAGGCCGGTCCGAGATATTCACATGAGTTATAGTCTAAACTCCTTAAAGGGGGTTGTGTAGGAGACTACGTAGGGGACCATAACAGCGGTTCTTAAGGTAGACACTAGGATATTCGACTATAGCTTAGGAACACTTACCCATATCACAAGGAAATTCCTGCTGCAAAGGCCATACCTTGTACCATGTAGGTACATTGGACCATGTGGGAGAATATTTGATGTATTGTTGCTGCAGGAAATCTTACACCCCCTAGTGAAAAACAGCAAAATTCTCAGAATTCATGATGCTTCAGGTGGCGCAGGGCTTCCTCCATCAACATTACCACGACGTTTGGTCAAAGATCAGCAAAACGCCTTGGCCGTGCTCACTCCAACAGGGCCACTGCTTGTAATTTCTGACTTACCTAAACCCCAACAATCTGTAAAATAATAGCCCTAAACCCATAATAACAGCCATAACGGCCATTATTTTACATACTTTTGGGGGTCCAAGTCCGGGTACTCGACAATGTGCGTACTCACCTTAAATTCAGCGTCTGGGCCCCGAGAGTGATGACGTCTACCTGGTTCCGTCGGAGAGATATTTCCTTCCCTATAAGGGTCCAAGGACCCAAATAGTAAGGTTTTAGGGCCCAAATACCATTAATATTATAATATTTGGGCTCTAAAACCCAATTATTTGGGTCCTTGGGCCCTTAGGGTCTTTTAGTGATGACTCAATATCCAAGCAGACCCCGGCTCAGAAACCAACATCTCCGGTTTGCAAATCCCTGATCCGGAAAACTATTGCCATGCAGGGGGTAGGCTGACGGGTTTTAGTAGGAAATAAGGGAGTATATCCCCTCTTCCATATTCCCTACTAAGAACCAGGAACGGGCGAGGGGTGTGTTTCCGTCAAAATCGACCACTTCCACCACACCCAAATGCCAGACTCGAGACGAGAAGCCAAACCGTATTCTCATATCCCAAAACTCATTGGTTCTTTGTAGGAAGCACGGGAAATGTTATGTAGGGATGGTTATATTAGGGTTTAGGGTTTAGGTATTCCCTACTAAGAACCAGTCAGAAAAGGTCCGAAGTACCCACGTAGAACAGAATATGGCTTTTGTAGTAGCAATTTCCTTACGATGTGGTGCTTACGCCCTAAACCCTAAACCCTACATGGGTACTTTTGGCCCTTTGGGCTTTCTTTTACTTTCACGACGATGGCCAGGTTAGCCCTACATCCTGTAGGCCTACACGTCAGGGTTTAGGGCGCAGCGTTTGGAGTGATTACCCTAAAAAACCCAAATCCAAAACCCAAAACCATAAACCTTAAACCCAAAACTTTAAACCCCAAACCCTGGACCCTAGGGTTAAGTTTAGAGCTGCATGATAGCATGGAACCTGCAGGGTCACCGTATCCTTCCCCAACACGAACGGCAACGCGGGCACCAAGATACCGAGTCTGGGCAGATTAAGGGGGTAAAACGATGTTGTTTAGGGTTTAGGGTCCAAGGTCTAGGGGTTTGGGATTTGGGGTTTTGGGTTTGGGTTGTTGATTTACGATATGCAAATTCATGGTTCTCGGATTTTTCGAGGGCTTTAAGATTTGGGGCTTTAGGATGGGGTTAGCTACACCCCAAAAGTATGTAAAATAATAGCCCTAAGCCCATAATATCAGCCATAATGGCCATTATTTTACATACTTTCGGGGTCCAGGTAGGACTTTTAAGAACTTGCAGTGCGGTACCCGCGGAGGTCGCGCATCTACAGATCGGGTTGCTAGTACCCTCCCCCCCGAGCCATAACATGGAACCGCCTACGGGAGTTTCTCAATAATCTCTCCATATAAGCCCCCATACACCCCCATATTATAACCCTAAACCCAACCCTACATGATCCCCCTATATCATCTCTACATAAGAATCCCCATAGATTCCCGACGAAGGACTCCATTTGTAAAAGGTGGGACATATGGACCGCTTCACTTGCAAGAAACCTAACGTGAACAAAGAGACAATCACGAAGAAGACTCAGGTCCAAAGCCGAAAGGGTCCAAAGTACCTACATGGGGGGCTGTCCTAAAGGTCCTGGTAAAGAAGGCGCCAGTGGAAATACATTTCCTTAGGCTGGAATCTCGACCAAACAGGAAACCTACATTATGTTCGCGCATGTATCATGAAAAAATACAACATGCTCAGGGAAGGGTATTTCGAGCAGGAATTGCCTGATGCTATGTGTAGGGTATTCCCTGTATGGGCACTTTGGACTGCTTGCGCAAGTTGCTAGTGAACTTTGCTCCAGACCCGGCCGGAAGAGAATGAGAAGCCCAGTAGCTGCAAGGACACCGACAAAGTTTGTTTGCTCAGCGCATGCTGGGATTGGAGCTTCTTACAGGCTCAGGGCACCCAGTAAGTACGCTACAAACAGCGTTCTATGTCCCTAATCGGGGCTAGTCTGCTTATAGCCCCGTGTATAACCTACCTACTAAGTCCAGTTAGCCTCTAAGTATTGAAGGCATGGCGTGCAAAGGCACATACAACAGAATCGGACCTCTGACAAGGAGAAGTGAAGGCAGTAGCAAGTATAGACAGCAATTCCAAACTCGAGCATAAGCGCTAGCGCCTGCACAAGCTCCCCCCCTCAAGCGGTCCAAAGTACCCATATAGGGAAGCTTGCCCATATCATCAGGAAAGTCCTACTACAAAAACCATACTTTGTACTATGTAGCTGATTTAGGGTTTAGGGTTGCACCTTTTGGGGAGACCTGGAGCTTTTCTGGCTGATGCCTCAATCCTCAAATGCTAAACCCTCAATCCTAAACCCTTAAAACCTAAACCCTCAACCCCTAAAACATCATCCTCGCACTAATCTAAGGCTAGAAGTATGGGCCCCTAATATGGTTTAGGGTTTAGGGGTCTAGGGTTTAGAGGTTTAGGGTTTAAGGTTTAGGGTTTAGAGTTTAGGGTTTAGTATATAATGTAGGTATATAAGGATCCGGGGTTAAGGGCCCATACTAGGGGCCCATGGCCCATGGGTTTCAACCTTAGAACTAAAGCCCCATAAACCCTAAAGCCCTAAACCCTAAAACCTCAGATGGCCTGAATAGACTCGTACTTTTTATGCTTCTTCAGAACTTGGTCTTAGACTTTTTAGGAAACCCTTTGTGGAACTCTGAACCCAGAGGCTCCATGTATGGCACCTACAAATAGACTTCAAGACCCCGATTGGTAGTGCTTATAGGTTTTAGTTTTGCAGGGCCTCGCAGCGTTTCTATCTTCAGGCTGAATGTCAAGCCCTAAACCTGTAGCTCTAAACTTTAACCCTCAAACCCCTAAACCGCGTGGACAAGCCGTGGCTGAGGATGGGTCTTCAGGACGGAGCATCAGCAACATGGACCTTGCTTCAGGTTTAGGGTTTAGGGTTTCAGGGTTTAGGGGTTCAGGGTTTAAGCTTTAGGGTTTAGGGCTTTAGGGTTTTGGGGGCTTAGGGTTTAGGGTTAGAAGTGGGGGATGTTGCGGGCTTCGGGTTTAGGCAGTGTTTTTTTGGATGTGGGGTTGTGGCTGTAGAGCCTGTGATTAGGGTCCAGTTTAGGGTTTAGGGTCTAGGGTCTAGGGTTTGGGGCTTAGGGTCAAAATCTAGGGCTTCAGGTTGGGGGGATTCGGAGTTGGCAGTTCATAGGGGTAAGATGCTGTGTGGCCCAAGTATATGCTACGTAGCTGCATGGGCTTGTGGGGAGTGAAAGATTTATAGTCCCCCTTCAGTAGATAAAATCTGGATTTGTGGGTATTTTTTATAATAACCCAAAGCCATATTCTATCTACTTAAGGGGGATTATATCAGGAACTTGAGTGTTTATCAAAATTCGGGTCACATGTGAATTCGCTTGCAGGAGCTTGTTGGCCTTTGGGGGCTTCGGGATACAAGCTCTGGGTCTTACACAGTCTAGGGTTTTGGGTTAAGGATTTAGTGTTCAGGGTTTAAGGATTAGGGTTTTAGGGTGTAGCGTTTAAGGTTTTAGGTTCTGGGTTTAGGGCCTAGCTGAACTGACCAAAAAGAATGTGGCCCTAAACCCTAAACCCTAAACCCTTGTCAGTGGTGTTTCGGGCATTTCTGTTCTACACATGGAGTTCCCGTGATAAAAACCAAGCAACTTGGGATCCCCAAGCTAGGGCTACTCCAAGGAGGGTTTAGGGTTTAGGGTTTAGGGGCGGGACATGGTAACTACTTTTAGTGTTGCTTATAATGCGACTCAGGACCCCCCCATAACTGGCGGCATGGATGTTACCTCAATTTCAACCATGGTTCTAGCCCCATTTTACCTGATTACCGTTGACAACGACCCATGATAGGTGGAGGGATCCGACGCGGCGTCAGAGGGTCCCCCATGGCCCGAAACTGGTGTGCTGTGGCAGTGCCCCTAAGCTGCCTAAAGGGGTCGCCCGAGCGCCCCAAGGCTGCCAGTCACACAGAACACTTCTCAGGATGCGGTGCCAGGCCTCTACAAGCACGACTCGCAACGGTATCTCTGCACGGACTGCCGTCGTGCTGTTCACAACTCACGCCGCACAACATCTGGGCGCTGCGACTGGGACCTGCTCCAGCTCGATTGCCTGTATGCAACGGTGGGTACCATCAAGTCGCCCAGCTTCTCCGATTGGAGTTCACGCAGTTTGGTCTTAGGCTGAATTGCAAATTGGCATGCTTGTGCTCAGACTTTCTGACCTTGCTCCCGACTACAAAGCGGGGGACCGTCAACCCATGTCCTAACTGCTGTGAACACAACCCTAAACCCCTAAGCCCTGTAAGGCCCAAAGAACCAGGATGTCCATAGGGCTTTTGGTGACGGGCGTCTAGGACCTGGAATAGCCCTGAAACTGAAATCATCGCACTTAGCCTCCAAATACGGGTGGATACGAAACATAAGAATTCAACCTCCATGCAATCCATCTAGGGAATACTTGCCTATATCATCAGGAAAGTCGTACTGCAGAAACCATGATTCGTACTATTGCACTATCTAGGTACGTTGGACCTTGTAGCATTATGGTCATCGCACCATACTCCTCAGCCCAGACATTGCACTCTTCACAGGGGGAACTCCGAGTAGCCACACGCACAGCCTTTGGGTTTTACCTGGACCCCAACAGTATGTAAAATAATGGCCTTTATGGCTATTCTTATGAGTTTAGGGCTATTATTTTACATACTTGTGGGTTTAGGTAGTGCTCTTGCCCAGTTAGGTGTTGCGAAAGGGTCAAGCTTGCAGATCCTAAGCGCTAACTCTCAGAGAGCTTCCATTTAGTAGTTTTCGGTTGTATCTATACGGTTTTGGGGGCATTCAAATTTCCCCATCCGCTCACCCTAAACCCTAACCTGAGAGTTCCAAGAGTGTGTCGTGCTAGCCCACAAAGGAGGTTACCTCACAGATGCTGGCTTGTCAACATTATGATCCTCTTCGGGGTACCGTATACGCATATATCTGCGGGGCTGTATGACTTTGACAATTCCCCAAGTGCCTTGACCCTTTCTTATTTGGGCCTAAACCATGCGCAAGGGATCGTTAAGGGTTTAGGCGTTTAGAGAGTCAGGTTTTAGGGTTTAGTAGGCGGGGATAGGGTTTTTGAGGGTTTTAGGGTTTAGGGGTTTAGGGCTGTAGGCGCTGTGGGGTTTAGGGACTTGGGGTTCAGGGTTTAGTTCCCGTTTGGGTGTTATACTAGCATCCCTTGCGAAGAAAAAGAAACGCGCACCAGCCCAGAACGAAACGTCCCGCGAGCTTCTGGATGAAGCCCCAAACCTTAGACCCTCCAACGTAGCTCCTATTTGGGTAGTATACTCTAATCCCTTACAAGAAAACCATAACAAACTCCAAAAGGAACTACATTGGAGCCCTTGGGTAAGTCTCTACCTAAACAAGTCTCTACCTAAACCCCAAAAGTATGTAAAATATTAGCCCTAAACTCATAAGAATAGCCATAAAGGCCATTATTTTACATACTGTTGGGGTCCAGGTAGGTTTAGAGTTTAGGGCTTGGGTTTAGGCACCCTTAGGCTCCAAGGGTTCATGTTTGAAGGAATTTGTTGCCAAGTTCTGCGCTATTGAACTTTACCTTAACCCCAGAGTATGTAGAATAAAGGCCCTCTGGGCTATATTTAGGTGATTTGGGCTATCATTTTACGATTTTTTGGGGTTCTGGTATAAGGCATGGTTGCATTCAGGTGAACATCACTGGCTACGAGGAGACAGACACCACGGCTGCCACAGCCCTGAAGGTGCTTTTGATTGGTTTAGGGTTTAGGGTTTATGGTTTAGGGTTTAGGGTTCAATCACCTCCCTTTATTACTACTTACTTGTTTTTACTCTTGTCATTGTTCTTACTTCTTTTATTACTATTACTATTACTATTACTATTACTATTACTAGTACTAGTACTATTACTATTACTATCACTATTATTAGTACTATTCTTACTATTAGTACTACTAGTAGTATTACTCTGAATGATGAACCCGCGGACCCGAGAATCAACCGCGTGCCCAAGCTGCACGCTGAAGTGAAGCACCACGCAAAGCCAAGCAGCATGCATACGGAGGCTAATACATGCCCCCAGCAAAGGGGCCAGTGTATATATGTATTTACATTTTATGAAAAAAATGAATCATTCGAAAGGTAGGTTGGCTATTATTTAGAGAGGGGACCCCTAACATCACAAGTCGGAATCTTTTGTCTTACCAAGAAGTCCCCGGACCAGTGCAATGCCCAAACTTTAGGGTAGTCAAGGTTTTGCAGGACGTTGGGGGTGCAGAGGGCCGACTTTATAGTTAAAGGGTCGGTGCTGGGTTGCCATGTGAGGGTTCTTCTGCAATTCCGAGAGACCCAAACCCTGAAGCCTGAATCCTAAATCATTATTTGGGAGCTTCTCAAAAACAAGCTCGGAAGAATCCCTGGGTCGGACCTTCATAATCCATTGTGTACTCCCTATGTATAAGTGGGGTCCATTCTAAACCTTAAACCGTAACCCTAACCCCCAAACCCTAAAACCTAGACCCCAAACCCTAAGCCCTAAGCTCTAAACTCCAAACCTTAAACCCTCAACACCTAAACAAACGCGCCCAATTTTTTCAGCAATCAGCGTGAGGCTGACATGTTGGATCATGCGCTTGCAGCTGGCATGCTTGTAGGGCACCCAGAGCTTGGAGTATGAGTTTATGGATTAGGGTTTAGGGATGAGGGTGTGGGGGCAGGGCTTTGCGCGTTGAGTGTATAGAGGGGCTTGGTTGAGGGATCTGGGGATTTGCGGCTTATGCACGTCGGCGAAGTGCGATTTTTGTCCATGCTGCTTTGTGTTTGTAGTGGTTCCATGCTATGTGCTTCAACTTAGTCATCGCTTCAGGTTATACTAACATTTTTCGACATGGAGTGATATCGAACGTGTTTGTAAAGTCAGTCTACTCTTTGTTGTTGTTGCTACAGGCCGTGGATGGCAGAAATCGTGCACCACCCCACGTAGCCCTACAAATGGTAACTACAGTAGTTTGGGGACCGTAAGTGGTGCAAGATTTTTCTCCATCCCCTGCATTGCATCTTTTGAGTATTGGTGGCGGGATGACTGTAGTGGAGCTAAAGCTCTACCTATGCTCTTAGGGCCTAAGTATCCAGATGAGCTACTTTCAATAGTAGGCTTATTAACAGACCCTCAACAGTGGATATATAGGGCCCCCTCTACAGTCCCTAATACTGTCCTTAAAAAGGAACACATGTCCATTAAATTATGGAGGAGATTTTTGACTGTAGCTCACTCAAATAATCCTAAACCCTAAACGCCAAACCCTAAGCCCTAGATTGTAGTATCTGGGCCCTGTAAAGCTCTACTATTCGACTACTTGGACCCTTCAGGTGCTTCAGGTAGCATACAGTTTGAGACTTAGGCTTTAGGGTTTAGGGGTTTAGTGTTTCCTGCATGCCGAGGTCAGGGGTGGGGGGGGGTCGGGTTTAGGGTTGGATCTTCGAATGGCTGTCCCAACACACCCGAACCCTATGCACCAGGCCGTTTACGGAATGTAGGGTTTAGGGTGTAACTTGGGATGTAGTGACACCTTGCAGCACAGTTGCCGCCCAAGCCGCGTGAATCTGCATGAAAGGACTCTATACTTCCCGTGCGGCCTAGCAGTACTCTCTGAACCCAAGCCCGATAAAACCCTGACCCAGGGGCTCCACGAAGGTCTGAATTGTGGGCGTCACACTCCAAGTTAGATTTTAGGGTTTAAGATTTAGGGGCCTAGGGTTTTTGGATTTGGGGTTTGGAATTTAGGGTTTAGGCTTTAGGGTTCACTTTTTTAAGTTTAAGATTTGGGGTGTAGGGCCGAGGGTTTAGGAGCTCTTAGCCCCCACACTCTTGTTCCAGAACCTGTTCTCTACTCCCCCGAATTCCTAGACCGTACTCCCTATACCCGTATAGATCCTCAAATGTCAAAAAAAAAATGTACGGCTTTGGGTCTAAGGTTAGCCCCGACTCTTCGCCCCGTAAACCCTAAACCTAAACCGCTATCACAAAGAAGCAGAAACACAACTAGACCCTAAACCCAACCTTAGCCCCCCCCCGTGCTGCAAAGGCCGCCAACATCAAACCCGAAGAGGCCGACAAACGCCGCGTTTTCGTGGCGGCGACCCTGGAGTGCCAACCCGGGTTCAGGTTTTAGGGTTTAGGGTTTAGGGTTTAAGGTTTAGGGTTTAGGATTTCAGGGTTTAGGGTTCAGGGTTTAGGGTTTAAGGTTTAGGGTTTAGGGATCTGCTTGGTTGTTTACGGTTTGGGTAGGTATAGGGTTTAGGGTATAGGATTTAGTTTGTTGGGCTGTACTTTGACGGTTTAGGGATGGGTGAGTATAAGGTTGAGGGTATATGTATTGGGGTGAATTTAGGGTTAAGGTTTAGCGATTGTTCTCCCAAAATCCTTGCACAATGACTCCCCCCCAACAGCATTGTGTCGGGGCCCTTCAAACCAGACCCACTTGGGTTTTCACGCATTGGTATATGTATAGAGATGATGTAGGGATGTTGGGGCTCTAAATATGGAGGTAGAGGTTGAAGATTCGTAGGATCATAAGGTTTAGGGTTTTTGGTTATAAGGGTTATCAGGGTTATAGGGTTTGGGGCTATAAGGGTTTATAATCCTTATAGAGTTTAGGGTTGTAAGGGCTTAGAAGGCTCACGGCTTGGTGTTTATCGTTTAAGGGTCCAGGGTTCAGTTTCAAATCGTCGGATTTCGGATGCTTGTCTTATAACCCTAGGGCTCCATGTCTACAAATAATGTCTACATTGGGCCCCAAGGTCTATAAATATGACCTACATTGGGCTATTTGGAGCCCTAGGGTAAGGCTATGGAGATCCTCAGTTGAAGGCCTTCGAGCTGGGATTTAGTCAAAGCGGCAGCAAACAGGACGGGACCGTGCTGAGAGCCCATGTGAGCTATAGTCTAAACTCCTTTATAGGGGGTTATATAGGGGATTATATAGGGGACGATTATAGGGCTATATAGGGCTTATTAAGGGGGATACTAGGAGTTTAGATTATAGCTCATGTAGCTACAGAACCTGGCAATGCTGAGCCCCAACTGCATGGCAGGCTTCAATTGATCGGCACGAGGTGGGATGACAAATAGCTCCGTGAGCATGCAGGATCTGGTTTTCCGCATTTGCAATAAGCCGAAAGGAAGGATCCTTTTCTGCAACGTTGCGGGAGGCCTCTCAAGATTGTGGAAGGGAGCTGGGATGCTGTAAGTTGCTCAGGAAACGTGCCGCGCCTGCGCCTGCAGAGGAGAAGCCGCCTCCCCAAACCCGGTAATAAGCCCTAAACCCTGAAGTCTTGGCCCGAGGTTGGGAGTATAGGGTTAAGGGAGTAGGGTTTACCTGGACCCCAAAAGTATGTAGAATAATGGCCTTTATGGCTATTATTGGGGGTTTAGGGCTATTATTTTACATACTTTTGGGGGTTTAGGTAGGGATTAGGGATTGCCTAAATCCCCAATGTAGGTAAAACAATGCCCCAAAACCATTAAAAACAACCCAGAAGGCCATTATTCTACATACTTTGTTGGTCCAGGTAGGGTCTAGGGTGCAGGGTTTAGGGAGCAGGGTTTAGGGATTAGGCTTAGGGTTTAGGGTTTAGTGTTTTGGGATTGTGGGTTGGGGCTAAGGGTTCGTGTAGTCAGGCTTACCCTGCAAACCCTACATCCACTGCTCGGAAGCCAGGAATTCTATGAAGCCTGAAGCCCCATACTCCATAGACCTCTGCCTGGACCCCAAAAGTATGTAAAATAATGGCCTTTATGGCTGTGATTATGGGTTTAGGGCTATTATTTTGTATACTTTTGTGGTTTACGTAAACCTTAAACCCCCAAACCCTAACCGCTCGACTAAATCCTCAACCCCCCCCCAAAATCCTCAACAAACACGACATGCTCAATCCCAAACCACTCAACAGCAGGTACACTAACCCTAAGCCCGAATCCGTAATCCCAAAACGCTAAACCTTCAACTCTGAGCCTAATCCCTAAGCCCTGAAGAATTTTAGGGTTTAGGGTGAACCCTACCCCAAACCCCCAACCCCCTAAACCCTAATCCCGGATCCCCAAACCCTACACCCGAAACCTTAGGCCCTAAACCTTGATCCCTAAAGCTTATAATCCCTAAACCTTAAATCCTAAACCCTAAGTCCTAAAACCTAAAACCTAGGCCCTAAACCCTAAACCCTAAACCCCTAAACCCTAAACCCCTAAACCCTAAACCCGAGTCCTTAATCCCTAAATCCTAACCCTAAATCCTCAAACATTCCTAAAACCTAGGCCCTGAGCCATTGCACCAGGTACGAGCGAGATGCCGCCAAGCTGGCCGGCAGCCGCCGTCTCAACGGAAGGCGGCCTTTGCTTAGGGTTAGATCTGTGGACGTAGGTTATTAAATCAGGGTTTAGGGTTTAGGGTTTATGAGATTAATTTAGGGTTTAGGAGATTAATTTAGGGTTTAGGGTTTAGGGTTTCGGAGATTAATTTAGGGTTTAGGGTTTAGGAGATTAATTTAGGGTTTAGGGTTTAGGCCTATGGCTGTAGGAGAGTAAATTAGGGTTTAGGGTTCAGGCCTATGACTGTAGGAGATTAATTGAGGGTTTAGGGTTTAGGCCTATGGCTGTAGGAGATGAAATCCGTACTCCATTCAATTAGGGTTTAACACCTCCCGCGTGCATGCACGATGCACGACACCCACGATAATCCTGCATCTACTAGACGTGCTGGTTTACAGGTTCAGAGAAAGGGCTTGAGTAGCCCAGCCCTCTTCGGGCTGGAGCAGTGTGTGGATCTGGCACAGGCTTCGTTTGACACAGCTTGACGGATTATTTATGGGCTGGAGGTGGTTGTTGTTCAACCGGCAGGTAGGTATTTAATGCTTGGACTTGAGATACTGAACCCTAAATCCTAAACCCTAAACCCTATAGACCCTCAACCCTAAATCCTAAACCCTAAATCCTAAACCCTAGATCCTAAACCCTATAGACCCTCAACCCGAAATCCTAAGCCCTAAACCCTAAATCCTAGAGCCCTGAAGAAACTAAAACCACTCTCCTGCAGGAGACTCGGGAATGCTGCAGCTGAGAACACGGCGGTTGCCCGCCAGCATCTTCTGCGCCTCCTAGCAGTTACTAGCGTTTAGGGGTTTAGGGGTTTAGGGGTTTAGGGGTTTAGGGGTTTCTTGGTTTGAGGGCGTAGGGTTTAGGGGTTTTGGGGGCCTAGGGGTTTAGGGTTTAGGGCGCCTACTGGGATTAGGGGCTGCGAGTTTCGGGTTTGGGTGTATCTGGGTCTGTACTTACCCAAAGTAGTGAGCAACATTAGCCCAAACTGGCAGGGACTTAGGGAAAAGTAACCCTAAACCCTAAACCCTAATTATGGGCTACTGGCTTCCAGGCTCCAGGGTTTAGGGCTTAGTCTTCCTGAATTTGGAGTTTGACTCCAAGCTACTCCTAAAACCGTAGCCGTAAGTCCTATAAGCCCTAAACCCCCTAATCCCAAATCCTATGCTCAAGGCCCTGCCTGGATCCCAAAAATATGTAAAATGATGGTCTTTATGGCTGTTGTTATGGGTTTAGGGCTATTGCTTTACACATGTTTAGGGTTTGGGTAAACCCCTTATAAACCCCAAACCTCAAATCCTACATCCTGCCGTCCTCAAGGTGGTCGTCCTCTACGAGCCGTGTGGAAATAGCTTGAAGGCAGAGACGACGAAGGCCTAGCTGCTGCGGTTTAGGGTCTTATGGGGTTCTGGGATTGAAGGTATTTAGGGTGCCGGGGGTTCAGGGATTGAGGGTGTTTGGGTATAGAGGTTCGGGTTTCGCTAGGGTTGTGGGGTTTAGGGTTAAAGGCTTGGGGTTCAATGTGAATCGGGTTTCGGGTCGAGGGATTCAGGGCATTGTAGGGTTTCGACAGTCAGGGATTGAAGGATTATTGGGTTCAGAGTCTAGGGTTTAGGGCTGGCTATTGGAAAGGTGCGCATTCTTCACGCGGTTAATGGGCCCATGGTTGAATGCAGGCCACAGTTTCTCAAATCTGAAAAGCATAAAAAGAAATGTAAATATAGAATGCTTGCCTGGGTCTCAAAGATAGGTTAAAGAATGGCCCAAACCACCTGATACAAAATAACGCAGTCTGTCATTGTAGATACCTTTCGGGACCTGGTAGTTCTTACAGTAATAGTTTGATCCCCATGATGAGCCAAATCGGCGGGTCTGATGTATCTGGGTTCAGGTATTCAAGGTGTTTTCATTTGGGGACGCACAGGTTTTCAAGAGGGGCGAGGTATTTCATGGGTTTCAACTTACAGAACAGTTGAGGGCTTCGCGTTTAGGGTCATGGGTTCCCCTTCTACTCCCCTTAGTAAAGCTCAATTAGGAATATCTAGGACTGATTCAGGCTAATTTCCCGCAAGCCCAAAGGTAGGTAGCACAATTAGGGGGAGGTTGATGAGGGAACGCATAGGTTTTAGGGTTGGAGAAATTTCACGTAAATCAGGTTGCGTAGGCGGCCGCTATTCAAGAATGTCGCTTAGGTGGCTGCTTATATACATATTCATCGACATGGAAGGGGCCACAAAGGTAACCTGTGCAGGTTCTAGAACCACTCTGCCTGTACAGCTCGTAAAAACCTAGCTGCACACGACAGGCTGCAGAGTTCTTCTGCGGATGTAGTCGCTGGCTTCAAGAATCTACCCCCAAGAGTCCAAGGACCCAAAAAATGGGGCCTAATAGGTCCCAAATACTATACTCTGAACTGTCTCTGGCACCTGTAACCTTAATCTTTCGGTGTGATTATGGTCAGTAAATGTCTTGGGGTCTGCATTAGGTTCCACCACTTATGGAAACTACCAAATCGTGTATTTCGGAGTTTATTTCGGAGTTCCTAAGAAGGTTGTCCCAACATCTGCTACCGTCTCGATCCGGCCACTGCTTTTTTCTGCCAGAGGATCGCGTGGCCAGCGCCTTGTTCGACAGCAACACCGGCTCCTTCAACCAGGCCACCAGTAGCGGCCCTAAACCCGAAACCCTAGGCCACATCTCCCAAATCAGGTTTTAGTCAGACATAGGGTTCAGCGTTTAAGGCCTAGGGCTTGGCAAGACCATTGACAGTTTTGGTTTGAGGGTCTGAGTTTTGGATGTCTGGCTCAGGGTTTAGGATTCTTTTCGAGGGAGTATGAGGTAGATCCCCAAGGGAGTTATCAGATGGGACAGACCCTCCTAGCAACCTCTCATTCAAAGTTCTCTGGATGTAGGGTTCAGGGTGTAGGGCTTAGGTTTAGGGTTTGGGGGGGGGGGGAGGGGGTCTTTCCTATCCAGGAGATCCCCTAGGAATGTACCCTATAGAGGCGGATTCCGGATGTTGGTGGGTGCAACCCTATAAACCCTAACCTTTAAACCTAAATCCTAAACCTCAGGTTTTAGGGTTGTAGATATCTGGGGACCCTATACCCTAAACCCTGACCCTAAAAACCTAAATCCTAAACCCAATGTTGTAGGGTGAAGATCCTGTGCGGACGCCAAGTCTCTGAAGCATCCACGCTGTTGTACGAAGAGCGGCTTAGGATTGAGGGCCCAGGGACCAAGGGGACCACACGTGAGCGTTGATCCGAAGGTCCTTGTAGGCAAGTTTATATGGATGGACCACCAACATAGCAAGATCTGTTTTCGCGCCAGGTTCGCCATAAAGGTATGCCATACTTTTCACCTCCCTCCTATGTAAGATGGCACGGGTCATCCACGCGGGCGTCTAGGAAATTCATTCCACCTAGCTAAGATCGCGAGTTCGGCGACGAACTCCAAAAGAAGGTCCTAAACCCTGAGCCCTAAACCTTAGACCCTAAACCTTAAACCCGGAACCCTTAACGCTAAACCCCGAACACTAAACCTTTGTGGCTGAACCATAAATAAGCTGCCATTTCAAAAGGGAGCTCGACTAGGTTGCGTGGTTCCTTGCATGAGGGTACTTGAGACACCGAAGGGGGATTCCGAAAATTAGGGGTCCCATTTTGTGGGGCTCCTCATCATAAGGATTCTTTTATTTAGGTGTCTATGCCAGGGCCCACCTATTTTCCGGAAACTACCAAACCTAAACCCTAAACCCTAACCAGAATTCCAAGCCCAAAACGTCAAGTCTGTTCAGTTCCTGCCATATTCTTTCATAGCATGCCCGAAGCTGAGACATTTGAAAAAGGTGGTTAGGGTTAAGGGTTTCAGGGTTTAGGGTTCTAGGGTTTAGGCTTTTAAGCGAACTCTCTGATTTTGTCTAACTTGTCGTCAGCAATTTGTGCAATTGCAACTACAGTAATTGTGGTTATATATATTTGGGACCCCCAATTTGCAATCAAATTAAGTACATGGGACATAACCACACAAACACGCGCACCTCCACAATCGCCCTGAAATAAATTGGATCCTAATATTCTCTCCCAGAAATTGAAGGTGTTCTGTTTCCCGGCAATGACCTCAAACAGGCTTTCTTAAAAGATCAGAGCTCTCCTTGTAGGAGCCCCAAAACCGAACCCACCACTTTGAGAAGCCGTCGTGAAAGGTGTTGGATGTCTGCTCCCGGGGGACTGTCAAGTTTACGGGCACAGTGGAAGTTTGTCTGAGCTGGAGAATTCTTAAGCCCTAAACCCTAAAACCCGAACCCTTGAGGTTTCGGGATTTTAGGGCACAGGGTACTACAGTGGATGGAAGAAATCTTGCAGCAACTTTAGTTCCCAACTAGGGTATAGGTTATAGAATGAGGTTGTGCAAGAATTCCCCTCCATCCACTGCAAACTTTCGGGTTTAGTTTTCAGAGAGAATGAAAAAGCATCAGGGAATTGGCTTAACCTAAGCCCTACACCCCGTAGTTCAAGGCTTAGGACGCAGAAAGTTTAGGGTTGAAGTTGAAATGATGGGCTCATGTCGGTGTATGATATACAGATACGTAGGACTGATCACACCGAGCTTTTTCTACTTAGGCCTTGGACCTCTCTACAGGACCAATGCAGAAGCCTAATAGGTTTAGGGGTTAGGGTTCAGAGGTTCAGGAGTTTAGCGTTTAGGGTCTACCTACACCCCAAAAATATGTAAAATAATAGCCCTAAACCCATAATAACAGCCATAAAGGCCATTATTTTACATACTTTTGGGGTCCAGGTAGGGGTTAGGGTTTAGGGGTTCAGGGGTTTAGCGCTTAGGGTCTAGGGCTACCATACACCCTAGACCCCCAGGATGGTTCTCCCATGGGCATTTGCGAAACTGTTCCAAAAAGGTACAGGGTCTTAACGTAACCTACTATATAGTTATATAAGGGGTTATGAAGACTATCTAGGGATATGGTTTAGAGTTTGGGGTATAACTAGGGGTTATATAGGCTATTTAGGGATATGGTCACGTTTAGGGGTTGTAGAGGCTATTTTGAGCTAGGTAGTGTGAACCTGCCTGCCTGATAACGATCAGCCAGCAGACAGGTTCAAACGATTGTCATTATCGTCACTACTGCTAGTGCTATTTCGACTTTGCTCTACTGCATTCTTGAATATCAGAATCGCATGGTAGTCATTTTTGATGGCCGCCCTGACGAATAGCGGGCATGGTCATTCTTTGTTACCTGCTGCTTGCACCATAGACTATCAGCAACATGACCACGGTCTGCATGTTTGTCACTGCAGATTGCAGAGATGCATGCGGTTGTTACGCCTCCAAACCATGCTAAAAGCTACATATCATTGCTCACTACCTACCACTCCGAGCAGAAATACAGTGATATCCTTTATTGTAGTTTCCCCAAATAGGGAGAACCCAACATAGACCCTCAAGCGACTATAATCCGTATTACATGGACCCTCAAGGGGAAGAAACCTTAAACTTCTTAAGGCCCTACAGCCTACATATATTTTCCCAGTTACCGTCTCATTGTGCATATTACTTGCTTCCCAATTCTCCATTATTGGGGAGCAATGTCGTTGAACCCTAATCCTTGCCCCCCCCCACCCGCCCCTTTCTATCCCTTGATGTTGTTTTATCGAACTCGAGGTTCTTGACTGAAGCCTTTGACCCTGAAGCTTCAGCCCAAGGGTTTAGGGAGTTAGGGTTTAAGGTACTTTCCCCAGAAAAATGCTAATTTCTGCACATGGAAACCCTGAGAACCGAGGATTGTATCTTTTTTTCTGGTTGAAGTATTCGTTTAACAAGGATATAAGCTTACTAGGTTCAGCCGCCAGAACACCCTAAATTTATCATCCCTACTTCTTAAAACCCGAAACCCTCAATCTCCACTAGTAGGCCCTAACTCCTAAACCCAGCACAAGCACTGCTCACCCTAAACCCTAAATCCTAAACCCTAAACCGTCTCAGGTCGGTCCCATTCAGGGCTGTCCGGACTCCTCCGATGTCTGGGCCACCTATACTGCCATCAGAGACCAGATGCAAGGACTGGAAAGAGCAGAGAAAGCTATCAAAGTGGGATAGAAACCCTATATGATAGGGTTTAGGGTTTAGGGTATGGCCCTATGTGCCCCGAATTCCTGAGAATCATGATCATGGTATTTGAATCGTCCCCAATATACTAGAATATCTGGTATTGGGCGGGTAGGTGATTATTGCAACAAAACAATAGGGACGGGATGAGTATAGGGTGGGGTCATGCTGGATTTCTATCACTAACCCTAAACCTTAAACCCCAAACACTACGCCCTAAACCCAAGCCCCTGAACCCTAGGACCTAAACCTTAAACCCTACCGCCTACGCACTAACCCCAAGCCCCTGAACCCTAGGCCCTGAACCTTAAACCCTAAAGCCCCCTTGAAGCTTAAGCCCTAAACCCTAAAAGTATGTAAAATAACAGCCCTAAACCCCCAACAATAGCCATAGAGGCAATTATTTTAAATACTTCTGGTGGGGTCCAGGTAAACCCTAACCGCAGCCCGAAGTTGCTAAGGAAGAGGGTTGAGGGTTTGGCGTTCAGGGTTTAGGTTTAGGGTTTAGGGTTCGGGGTTTAGGGTTAGCTTCCTTGGGATTCTTTGGGTTTAGGGATTAAGGTTTGGGGTTCAGGGTTTACTCTAGCCTGCTCAGGAATTCTTTGGGGTAGGGTTTGGGGCTTAGGGTTGAGCAGGAATTATTAAAATGGTATCTGGAGGGATTACAGCTTCGCGCGCTGAATCCTGTACATCTTCACCACTATTCCCACAACCCTACTCCCTACACCCTGCAAACCCCTAAAACATACTTATCCTAGATCTTAAACCCGATGCTCTAATTATACAGATCCCAAACCTTATAAACCCTATGAACCTCAAGCTCAAAGACAAATCTGTAAAGCCCTCTAAGCCCAGGACCTAAATCCTAAAGCAACAACCCTAAATCCCCACCCCCGAGCCCTACATCTTAAAACCGAAGCCGCGGCTTCTAGATCCAGCACCTAAGGTCCTAACTATGGGCATTTCATCTGGTTGTATGGGGTGCTATAGGATAGGTCATTGTTTCACGAAACCCTAAACTCTAGGGAAAGGACTGTTGTGAGGTAGGGTGTAGGCTTTAGGGTTCAGGCTTTAGTGTGTAGGCTTTAGGGTGTAGGCTTTCGGGTGTACGCTTTAGGGTTTAGGCTTTAGGGTCTAGGCTTTAGTGTTTAGGCTTTAGGGTGTACGCTTTAGGGTTTAGGCTTTAGGGTCTAGGCTTTAGGGTTTAGGCTTTAGGGTCTAGGCTTTAGGGTTTAGGCTTTAGGTTTTAGGGCAGGGCCCATACCAGGGGCTCCTGGTTCCAACCTCAGACGACAGGCCAAGCAGACTGGGATAACAACGAGTTCAAGTTCATGATGCTCGTGCTGCAGATGGGGAGGGGTTTAGGGCTTGGGGTTTAGGGCTTAAGGTTTAGGATTTAGAGTTTAGGGTAAAGGGTTTAGGGTCTGAGGCGTAGTAAGTAGGCTTTAGATCAACCCCAGTTAGGGGAATTTTCGTGGTAGTTCCCGAATTAGAGTCCCATTTTGCTACCCCTTAATATTAGGTGCCGTAATACAACCAAAAGGGGCCCATGATCTGGAGAACAATCCATATAATAACGTTGACAACCTACTCACCAAGTCCCCACTGAACTTTGAAGTAGGGTTAAGGTTTCTGGATTTGGAGTTAAGGGCTTTGGGGGGTTTAGGGTTTGGGGTTTAGGGTTTGGGGTTTAGGGTTTGGGGTTTTAGAGTTTAGGGTTTTAGGGTTAGCGTTTAGGCTTCAGGACTTTGGGCTCAGTGTTTGCCAGGATTATGGGAAGGTACACGGCACCGGGATCAAGCAAATCTAACAGTCGGAGTCGGAACTGTCTCCTTTTTGCATTTTTTTTGTTTCAGAACTGGCCCTACCCAATACTCTCTGAAAACCTTAAACCCTACAGTAAGGGTGCACGTAACTAAGGATCATATAATCCCTCCAGAGTCTGTATACTACAATAACACATGCCCAAATCCCAATTACTCTTTATGGCTCAAGGTACATTCTATCTCTCTCCCCTCCCCCTGTAAATCTGTCTAAACTCTGTACCTGTTCTGAGCCCTGACCCCTAAACTTGATCTATATATGTATGTATAGGTGTGTATATATGTAGACATGTAGTTATATAGACATCCTCAGACAACCTCCATGCGAATCCTCAACACCCAACCCTATGCGGCCTATGAAAACCTTAAAGCCTATAATTTGGCGTCATCTTTCCTTGTAAACCTCTCGATAACCCTAAACCGCAAACCCCAAGCCCCAAACCCTAGACCCTTGGGCCAACAAAACCATGGCTCGCGCAGACGTAAAAGTCCGATGGCTTTAAAACAAAACCCTGAACCCTACGCCCCAAGCCCTAAACCCGAAACCCTAAACCCTAAGCCCTGAACCCTAAACCCTATAATCCCTAAACCCTATACTTTGAGAGCCTTTGAGGATCCTACCCGCGTCCTGGCTTGCTTCCATCGGCGTTGGCACCATTGGCGGCGCCCTGACATGGCCTCTTGGCTTACAGTCATGGTCCCATTAAGGAGGGCACAAGGATGTATGTACGTATGTATGTATGTATGTATGTATGTAGGTCAATAGCTAGTTAGGTCTTTCTAAAAACATACATACAAAGGGGCATGTATACATATATATCTATATATATATATACGTATACACGTGTATATATATATATGTATGTGACGTTTAGGATGTCGGATTTATGGAGCTCAAGTGCCTGTCAGTGTCCCGATATGGTTCCTTCTACACCATGTTCCTGGTACCTGCATTAACTCCCCCCACTCCCCCTCATGCACCAGGACCTGGGAGCCTAGGATAGGGGATAGGGTTTAGGGTTTAGGGTTTAGGGGTTTAGAGGTTAGGGGTTTAGGGTTGAGGGTTTAGGGGTTTAGGGTTTAGGTTTAGTATACCCTATACTTTAGGTATACAACCAATCCAGGACCATAATACTGTCAACTACCCCTGTAATCCTCTATGTAAGGCCAGTAATCAGGTTCTAAGTATAAGGTTATTGGGAGAGAAGGAGGGATTGTAATGCATGATGCGGGATGAGGGTTTGGGCTCATGGCTCGAAGTTTGATGGTTTACTGGGTTGCTGTTGAGGAATTTTATTTAAGTTACTCTACTGGGGAATCCCTATTATTTACTGTACATGCCCGTTATGGTTGTAATTTAAGTTCTTAATTAGGAGGACCCCCCCCCCCTCACCCAGTAAGAGTGGTATAATAAGAAGATAAGAGGACCCTAAGATAATCCCTATTCTCCCTTATAGTCACTGTTCCTGTCCACCTAGCTTCTTAACCGCAAACCAGTTTGGTGCTGTAGGGTTCCGGGTGAAGGCTCCGGCTGCAGGGTGGCTTAAGGTTGTTTAGGGTTTAGGGTTTAGGGTTAACTCATGGGTCCCCCTACTACCCCCCCCCTATACTACCCCCGCCCGCCTAGGTTCCCCCTTAATTAGCCTTAATTAGGCTTAATTATCCTTAGATACCCTTAATAAGGGGGGGACCTAGGGGGGTAGTATAGGGGAACCCATGATTAACCCCCTCGAGTCTAGCAGGAGTTTTAGCGAAGGTGGTTTCAGGGTCGTTGGTCTGTTCCTCGGCCCTTGGCTAGGAGTGCTTGAAGCAACCCTCAAATGGGAAGCTCATTCGATGGGCCTTGGGGCCCCAGGCATCTTCTACGGAGGGCTTAGGTACTAGGGTTTTGGTTTTAGGGCTTAGGGGCTTGCGGTTTAGGGTTCAGGGTTTGGGGCGTAGGGTAGGAGGATTCGAAAGAACTTCCTCAGCCCAGGTTCTGCGCATAGGCGAACTCGGTTATGAGATTTAACTTCCAGGCCGCAAAAAATTAAGGCACTTACAGGAGGGGAGTCGTCCCATAGGTGCTTTACATAAGCCGTATATATCTCTCATAATTCTTCATGGTCCCTATATGAGCTACTGTCTAAACTCCTAGTATCCCCCTTAATAACCCTTATAGTAGTTGGAGCGCGGCGGATTCCCGCCCGTAGGGTAAAATCGCGGAAAAAAGAGCACTCAGTTGTTTCAACATTGACATGTCGCGTGTAC
>CAJNIZ010044366.1:0-29565 GCA_905231905.1 Symbiodinium pilosum
CCACCCCCCCCCCCCCCCCCACCCCCCCCCGCGTTTTGGGGCTGTAAGGGAGAAAGGAAGAGGGTTTTCACCCTCTCCGCCTTCGGCAACCATCCAACACGCCCCCCAAGGTCGGCAGACACTCTTTGAACTTCTACATAAAACGCTTACACGTAGAACTGCCAGGGAACCAAACTGCCATGTCAAGTCAACAGTAATCAGCTGCGATGGCACGCAGCTCTCCAGAAGCTGCTAATGCTAGAGCCCACCATTAGTAGCCCTAATGTGAAGTAATCCCAATACATTACAATATACCCCCATGGGAATATTCAACTCGCGCAGGGCTGGGGTTTTAATCTTAGGGGGAGCGGACTACAAAGGTTTTGTTCTTAATGCTACACTTGTTCTGACTGTTGCTATTGCTAGCTATTACACGTACTAGTGTTTTGAGCATCTTCATTACAGTTGTAGAGATTGGACTCACTTCTTACAAAACCAAGAGGCAATCTTTACTCCCTAGACTTTAGACTAAGGTCGGTACAACCTGCCAGCGGACTACATTCGAAACTCTGTCTTGGTCCTGCTGGCTTCCACGGAGGCCCGAGCGGCCCGAGATGAATGTGCAGCGTGTCGGATGCAGGATGCATGTAGCCAGTGACAGTGTCCGCTGGTTCAAGATCTAGGGTAGGGGGCATGTTAACCCTAAACTTCAATCCTAAGTCCTAAGCCCTAAGCCCTAAATTTGAGCTCAGGGCGTCGGGCTTCATCCTAGAAAAGTGGCTGCATCACAGTGAGCAGGTAGCATATAGCCTTAATATCACCCTGATATATTCCCTAGTTTCCGTTTCATTTTCTGTGTTCTCTTCCAGTTGATTCTCGATTATTCTGTATAACCCCTATATAACCCCCACCCAATATTCAATTTCGTTTTCTTAAGCCAAAGGTTAAGTTGTTTACTGTAGGACGCTGGGATGATGATAGTATGAAGGGACACTCTAAGGTTGTTCCATTAGGGTTTCTACCCGTGGGTTCTGGGCCCCGAAAAACCGAATATTCAGTGTTATATTCCATGATTTAGGGATCCAAACCCAGGGGTACAAACCCAACCCAAGGGTATATGGGAAACCTCTCTGAATAACAGGTTTGGGGCTGGGTTCAGGGTTTAGGGGTCAGGTTTTATGGTTCAGGGTTGGTTCAGTGTTGGTTCAGGGTTGGGCAAGAGAGGGTAGTATCAGCAATAGCTGCTATGCAGATACCCATGGCCAAGCTGGAATGAAATATAGCCTCCAGGACAGCAGTCTACACGTCATCCATTTGCAGGTTCTATGTTAGTGTGAGGTGGGGCCCAGGTAGTGCAGGTCTCATGAACCTGCCCTGAAGCGTCAGAAAGTCAAGAATCTCTAGAGCTCATCCTAAAATTACAGTAGTCTCCATTTTCTTTTCCATTTCCCGATATTACCCCTATATACAACCCCTATATACAATCCTTATATAACCTTATATAGCGTACTATAACCCTAAAAAACCTTATATGAATTTCAAGCCCTGCACTGTGCCTGATGAGGCCGTGATTCGACAGAACGCGGTATACACCAGCTCTTACGCAACCCGCGTTGAGGCAATAAAGGGTGTACTCGGCGGTTTAGGGTAGCTCCAACCCAACTCTAAGTGGCACTTACCACCCCGTTATAACAAACAATATTAAGGAGGAGGACTTAGGGGCCTGATAATTGCGATCTAAGTGCCTTTGCACTTGTACTATAATTACCCTGACCCTGAACCTCCAAGTTGGGGGGTTTGCTTCCGCACGCCCTTTGCGTGCTTACTGTCAAATCGTGCGGCTGGATGTAGCCTACAAAGTTTTGAAGGAACTCGGCAGAAGCCCTGATGCACCTCAAAGCTTGTTGGGCGTGTTAACCCTACACCCCTGAACCGGTTGCGCCCAGGTGGGGAAATTCCCGGGTTATGATCAGGTAAGGTCCTATCGTCCCCAGAAACTCCTTCTAGATACCGCTATAGTACGCCATAGTTGTGCGGTACATGCTTACGTAGGGCTTCATCGTCTATGGATTTACTGTACTTGCCCTTACCCTGAACCCTAACCGCCTGGACCTCAAGCCCTCACAAGCTTCATTCCAAACCCTGCTCTGGTTGTTGCCATATCAAAACACCCAACAAAGAAATATATCATAGGGGTTCAGGGTTTAGTTTTTTTACATGACACACAGCAAAGCTGGAAAACTCCCTCAGTCATCTGAAGACTTTGCATCCCTTAGCAGAACGCATCCACGCAGCCTCCCTCGCATGCATCTTCAGAACCAAGCCGCACCTACATTTCCACCCTTCGCGAATACCAACAAATCTAAACTCATGAGACACATGCACGCCGAGGGAAACTAGGTCCACCTGAGATTTGGGACAGGTTCAGAGTTTAGGGTTGGGTTTAGGGTTTAAGGTTTAGGGTTCCAGTAGGATGCCACTAAGAAACTATAGTAGCGCCTGAATAATCCCTAATAAAATGCTGCCTTCCATTTCGTTTTCTATTCCTTCAACCCTAGCTGACAACCAGCAAGTAAACCCTTAAAGCCAATGTGTATGAATATATATGGGGATTTCCCAAAAGTAGGGGTACCTTTTTGGGGGTCCTCATAGCAAGGACTATTGTATTTTAGGGTCCCTTTATTTTGGGAAATTAATACATATATGTATATGTATATGGAGATCTACACCCCTGGAGTCTCCATTTCAGTTTCAATTAGCTTTTCCCTTTTTAGCTTTCCATTCCCTGCCAGCATACCTAAACCCCAAACCATAAACACTAGACCCATCTTTTACCACCGGCAAGTAGAGGCCCGCGTGCGCGGAGCCCTGCGGGGGGCCACGCAGCCCGTGTCGCTGACGCAGCTCGCAACGAGGTGTGGAGCTCGGCGACACTTTCCCAGACCTGCTAATGTAGTACCTGTTTGGTGGTCCTAGTAACAATCCTAACCAAAAGACCATACCAAACCCAAAAAGGAACGACATTGGAGGGTCCAGGCAGGGTTTCAAGCATTAGGTGCATCCTCAAAGGGGCTTTGTAAAGGGTTACTGTTGGATCCTGTTTAGTGTGGGGGTCCCTGCAAAAAAAAATGAACTCCTACATGGGGTTGTATAATAACCCGCCTGTTCAGAGTTCAGTCCAATGTTGCTGGCGCCCCAATAAAACAGGAAGAATACGCAGCAGATTTCTCCCCCAAAGCCCATAACGCGAGAAAAAGAACATGGAATTGATATGAAGAACAGTCTGCTTTATGCAGCCTGACATGATGGCTCTGAGCCACGGATGTCCCAAGACCATAAGCCCCCAAAGGACCGTCAAATGTCATCGTCATCATCGTCAGCATCATCATCATCATAATTGCCTCCATTGTCATCATAATCAGCATGATCCTCATCAAGTATGTAGGCGCAGCGCCTGGAAGGAACACACACACGTTACTTCTTCAGGCCTCCCATATTCTCCCTATGTGTTTGCAAAAGATTATGAACCCACGACTTCTGTGAGAACCCTAACTCATAGCACCACACACTACACAGGTTCTATGCTCGAAGCTTCTCCATTATCTGAGCATTGCTGAACAGAAGCATGATAGGCTAAGGCTTTTGTCCCTGATCTGAATATGGTCCTGTAATAGTAACAAGTATGAACGGCAGCAACATTAAACAACAGTGCTAGTGATAACAACAACAACAACAACAACAAGATGCTAGCACCAACAACGACCAGAATGGTAACAACAACCATAACAACACTGGTATCAGCATCAAGAGAAACAATACTAATAACGATAGCAGTCCTATCATTCGTAGCCACAACACAATGATAAGTATAGATATTACGTACAATAACGAGAATAGGCCATAATGACTGCAAGCCACTCGACCTTACGTCAGGCACAGCTTCGACGCGGATTTGCTGGCCAACGCTGTGCAGAAGATGATCAAGGATGAGGCCAGCAGTTGCGAACATTATCTTTGTCTTTACTCATAAGGTTGTATGCTGATGGGCTTAGGAGTCGAGCTTAGTCAAGGTTAAGTTAGAACCAGGATGTACTCGGGTCATATATACATGCTTATATAGTGAGGGACTTTATGTTGAGCATAATGGGGCCCTGGAAGCTGACACCCGAATGCCTGATTCCATGATATTAGTATCGATGAGATCAATACCAATGGCTAAAGTTGGCTAACGTAGTACCGCAACCGCAGGACGACGAGAACTAATGGTAATGATATTCATAATATCTCCCACTATATCTAGGGGGAATCACAAAGCGTTACGAGGTTGGAGTTTCTCCTTTAGGGGCAGGGTGTTCATTGAAGGGTCGACTTAACGCAAGGGTCGCAAAAGTGCCAATGGACCCTCATGCGGGCCATGCGTGCAGATTGTACTCCTGTAGCTTTGGAGACCCCAACTTTGCTAAACCCTAAACCTTCAACCCCAACCCCTAAAACCCTTTGGCACAGGCGCATGGGCAACTCCTGAATTGGTACATTCTCAAAGGAGCCCAGGGTACTGTTCTCTCTGGGCCTGAGGCACGGCGTGTGTAAGGTGGTAGAGGTGTTCCTCAACCCACAATGTTCTATACAGGATGCTGCATACTTCACGGTGCCTACATGAAAAAATAAC
Source organism: Symbiodinium pilosum (assembly GCA_905231905.1). Taxonomy (NCBI): domain Eukaryota; class Dinophyceae; order Suessiales; family Symbiodiniaceae; genus Symbiodinium; species Symbiodinium pilosum. The sequence goes on from CAJNIZ010044366.1 coordinate 4,649, forward strand.
CCTGAACCCTAGACCCTAAAGCCCTGAACCCTAAAACCCCAAACTCTTAACCCTAAACCTGTGCGAATGGAACCTTGTTTAAGGTGGCTACAGCAAGAGGTCTATGCATCCACGGTGCCGTAATCCTGAGCTAGAAGCCACCAATCCAGGAATCGATGGGCTTGGGGTGGGATAGACCCTAGCTGGGGAAGGAGTCAGGTACCTACATATGGATAATACAGGAGCTTTATTTTGCCATGCTTTCCTACGTTTACGGGACCCACTTTGAGCCTTGAACCCTAAACCCAAAAGCCTACAGCCAAAAGCCTAAAGCCTACACCCTAAAGCCTAAACCCTAGTGCTGTCAGGTGGTCCTGGGAAAGCTCCAGGGATCCACGTTTACCCCCAAAGTGTACACCTTCGCCGAGGCGAACAAGGTTGATGGCAGCTGGGCTGTGAGATTTGATGAAGTGAGCTGTAGTCTAGACACCTTGAGGGGGATTATGTGGGGGATTAGCGTTTAGGGTGCAGTGTCTAAACTCCTTAGAGAGGAGTTATATAGGGAACTATAGGGGGTTTCCATGACAAGGCTTCTTAAGGGGGATGCTGGGAGTTTTTCACTACAGCTCATGGTTTTCGTGCGAATTCAGGACACACGTTTTTCTTTGACAGGTAGTAGTTTTCAGGAATAGGGATTGTAATGTAGATCCGAAAATACTATGGCCCTGAGTACTGGGACCTTCAAAAGGTACCCCTCATTTTGCGAGCCCCCCAAACAAATGTCCTGATACAAGGGGTGCCCATAATGCACAGACCAGAAGTTCTAAGGTGCAGGGTTTAGGGGTTTGCGCCGGAACCCATGAAAAGAGGTTTCAGGTAGTTCCTGGCATATTTTTCCAGAACCCGCTAATCCCTTGACTCTGCCTGTATCCCCAATTAGCTACAGCTTAGTAGGAATTACTCCTGATTCCTAGGTAGAACCCACAAAGCCGTAGAAAATTGGCGTTACAGGTAGCCACCATAAGGATTACACTATTACTTTCCATGTCATTTCCATGTGTTTTTCCATTTGCATCTCCAGTACGGGTACATGTCATATCCCCAAACCCTAAACCCTGATTGGGGTTACAGGTACACCCTAAGCCCCCCCCTAGCCTGAAAGTCCCGAGGCTTTTTTGAGGCGAACGGTTACCTCACTGCGGCAACGGCCAAGTCCTCTGGGTTGGGCCTGAAGGATCGGAATTGGGGTTTCAGGCATTGGGAACAGGTTTTCGGATTTGGGGCTTATGCTTTGGGACTATTATAGCTTACGGTTAAGGGTTAGTAGGGCTGAGGCTTTAGGGCTTAGGATCAAAGGCGTGGGGTTTAGGGCGTAGGCATTTTGAATTAGGACATTTTGGTCTTGACACCCAAAGACTGCATTACACTGCCAAAGGGACCCCCCTTGTCAACTCTTAATGGTCCATATTAACACCAACATTCACATATACATAGAGACATATCTCTATATATATATATAGTGTGTATATATATATATACGTACACACACCGCAGGATCCGCGAGAACCACGTTGGGGTGTAGGGGCCCAGAGACAAGTGATGAAGGCCTGTGATCATGTTTTGATGGTTGAGCTGAATGAGGCCATAAAATACTACAACAGCAACAACATGATGAATTCTTTGTCTGAAATATTGAGTACAGCTTATGTGGGTATTCCTACCAATGATACCTACACAATCCCCAATAAGGCCCTCCCTAGACTAGCCCCTGCAGAAACCCGCCCAAATGTCTAGGAGCATAGATGCAACATCCAGGGCCTGGGGGCGGTTTAGAGTTTAGGGTTGTAATATTAACAGGGTTTTCATGTGACCCCACACGACTTCGAAGAAATACGGCTTAAGTTCAGGGTCTAGGGTGTTTGGGAGGCACTCTGCATGCCGAGCCACACTGGAGCTCCAAAACCCACACGGCCTTGAAGAACCAGACAGCTAATCTATACACACCCATATACATTTATGCGTATGTACATATATATAACAGGGTTTGTTAGAGGGGCCTGAACAAGTAGCAACAATTTAGAATCAACTGGACAAGACATGGGAACATGAATCGGAAACTGAGGTTAGTCACAGGGGTTCATGGGCCTTTAAACCCAAAGCCTGAAAAGCCTTTCTGCCCTTGGCGTTTCAGGAGTGGGTGGCGCAACGGAAGGCGCCTTGATGCAGAGCCAGGGTGCCAGGACGATAAGGGTTTCGATCTGAAACCGAAAACCTAAATCCCGAAGCAAAGCTGAAATTGTAGTTATTCAAGACTTTCTGGCAGTTAGTAGGGAATAGGGGAAGACATGACATAGGGAATCTAGGGGGAGTATAGTCCCTTACTGTCTACTAACCGCCAGTAAGAAGGGATGGTGCGCTGGCAGAAGCTGGAAGTGTCTGCAGGTCTTCTAAGACCATCATGCTGGGACAAAAATACAGGAGGTTCCTCAAATAAAACTTTAAGCCCGAAACCGAAACCTTAAACCTTAACCCTAAGCCTTCAACCCTAAAACCTATCGAGGCTCGGGTCTCTAGGATCCCCCCATAGGCCTAGTGTCCAACAATGTGGTGAGAAAACCTCCATCTCTCAAGTCGAGGCTGAGGGTTCTGGGTTTACTTCCTGGTGAGCTAGCTTACGTAGAGGTCCCTCTTTTCTAATAAGCTCCCGCGTGATCCCCTGAACCCTGAGCCCTATATACAGGCCTCAAACCCAAAACCTTCGAGAAGTGTAATAGATCAATAGAGGGCCTAGATGATTGCCACTGGGATGGTCCCAGATCACTTGTACAGTGGTGCGGTTCTTCTAGAGCATAGGATACCTGACATAGATAAGGTTTCGTGTGTAGGGCTCCACCAAAGTTATTGGCAATTATACAGGCCTCTGCAGTACCGACACTCGCTCTCTGGTTCACCTTCAAGCATGAATCAACTGAGCAAGTTTTAACTGGAGATTCTCAAGAAGCCTAGGGGACCGGGGAATCTATTGGGATAAGCATGGGGATGTAGGATGGATGTCCTTTGCAGGGATGGGCATTGTTTGGACTGCTAAACGCTGGTTATAGGGACTCTGACCTCGTAACGACATAGCTAGATGATCAGCAAGTGTGCCTGTAAGTCGTTATACGCTTGCCCATAACCAAGATTTCATATCATCCGGCCGGAACCTCAGGTAGCAGGTTACAACCTGGGCAGTTCCTTCATCGCGTCGCACCTGGTGGATACTGCCTTGGCCTCCATCTCTGAAGCTCTTGCTGCAGATGGCTGGATCGACGCGCCGCTGGTCATCGTTGAACAACTTGGTTCAGCGTTTAGGGTATCCTGTAGCCCAAGAAGTCAACTAGGATCGCGCCATGGTCACTCACATGATACTTCTAAGGTGCTCATTTTTCACAAACCTTCTTATCAAGGGTGTCACTTGCGCGTATACACGGAAGACTTTCTTAACCCCTCAACCCTGAACCCTAAATCGCAGGGTAGACCTTTAGGGGCCTGCTGGTTGTCTTCTGCAAGTTATGCATGTCTTCAAGGCTACACGTAGTTTGCATGTTCAGATGTGTGACACTGGCAGGAGGAGCGGGTATAGCTGATATTGTCTGAGCATGAACGGGTTTAGGTTGTACTTGGAGGGTCATGGGGACTTAACAAGTAGGTTCATAACCCCTATAAGCCATATAGTAGCCCCAATTATCCCAATTATTAACCATTAACTAAGTCTCCATGACCCTCCAAGTAGGGAAGTTGCGCTGAAATTCGCGGATGGTAAAGCACTCACAACTAATCCCGGGCTCGCTTCGCTCAGTTTGTGCGTCTTTCAGGCTTTCCAAGCCCTAAACCCTGGATACTATAGCGCGGGCCAGTACCCAACCTAAACAGTATGGTCCAAACCCTGACCCTAACCCCAAACTTAAAGCATTGAGCCTATTTTCGTTCCTTGGTGCTACGGGGTGTTCATTCTTTTGGGGCAGAGGCAGCGTCAGCAGCTTTAAAGACCCTAGGAGATGGAGCACGAGGGTTTAGGGTTTCAGTGCGATGCGAGGGTTTTTCTTCAAAATGCGGGGGCCCTAGGGACCCTGGGGATATATGGGGTTTATGAACGGATAAGTACCTGTGGATAATAATTGGGCTCCTTCCCAGCCCCGCGACGCGGCTAAATCCACAACCCCAAGCCCTTACCCAGACCGCCTAAAGGATCCAAAAAATGGAGCCCCCTAATAATCCATTAGTTTCCCCAATGTAGTAATGGGTTCATATTTGGGGGGGGTTCCATTTTTTGGATCCTTTAGGGGGTCTGGGTAGCCGAGCTATTAAATCCTGATTCTGCCGGGGCTGAAAGCCCGTGGGCCTTTGGCCAACGACTATAGGTCAAAACCTAACCCGTGAAGAGTGCTCATTACGGAAGAGGCGTGGTGTGTAAGGGGAGAACCAATGAGTTTCGTTTAAACCCTGAAGCCTAAACCGTAAACCGAGCACTATCCCGTGAGCTAACTTTGCCTAATATAAACTTTATATAGCAATAGAACCATATATATATATATATATTCCTAGGGCCCAATTTAGGATTCCATGTCAACTTGAGGGACCGCATCGATTCTGATACCAGGCAACCGCTTCTTCCGCATGCCCTGACGGCGCCCTGATCCTATTGGAGCTAAGGTTTAGGGGCTAAGGTTGGCTGCTTTCTCGTTTTTCTTGTTAGTGTTACAGACAAAGATCATTCGGAGTGCTTCGTGTTTCGGGTTAGATGTCTACGAAGCACCTTGAGCTAGCAAAGTGCAGGGCTGTTTCCGGTTCTACTAGTAGTAGTAGTAGTAGTAGCAGTAGTAGCAGTAGTAGTAGTAGTAGTCGTCGTAATAATACTAGTCCCTCTGTTGCTTCATAAGGGCGTAAAGCCATCATCCCAAATCTTTCTTTTGCTAATACCTACTTTAGAGGGTAGTAATTTTGGAAAAGAAAATGGAAACTACTACATATTATCTAGGGTTCTAGGGTCTGGGGTTAAAGGCTAGACGAAAGCCGCTGCCTCAAGCATACCTGAGCTGTTGCCAAGATCATTCTCAAACAAACCTTTTGTAGTGGCTAAACCCTAAACCCGAAACCCTAAACCCTAAACCCTGGTCCACGTATCCCATAGCCCTATTCCACTTCGCCAGGCCGCTACGGGTCTAAACTCCTTAGAGGGGGGTTATATAGGGGCGTATTATAGTGCTTACCAAAGGGGATACTAGGACTGTTGACTATGGCTCATATATTTCTACAGAGCCCCTCTATATTGTATGCTGCCGGCTTCCATTTCATTGTTCATTTTCTTTTCTCATATTGGTTCGCAAGAATTTAGGACTTTAAGCCCAGCATCTTGAATCCTCTCATGTGCCCATAAAACTTGGGCACCTACAGTATCAAGATCTTGCTCTCCGATTGCAATTTCCAATGACAAGGCCTTGTACCAGAAGAAATGCAGATAAGCAGCCACGGCGGCTTATGGGTTGTATATGGTAGTTTCCCAAAATAGGGGGACCCCAATATAGACCCCAATATATTATAGTCCGTATTATGGGGACTCCCAAAAAGGTACCCCTAATTTTGGCAAACCCCCATATGACATGGGTCTGCTTAGAATGCAGTCAGAGAGAGGACTTTCAACCCGCCACCTGCTGAGAGAAGAGCTTGGAGGTTCACGGCAAAAACCCCTAAACCCTGAACACATTTATATGGGTATATAGGGGTTATATAGTGATAGTGAAAAATACAATGGAAACTTCTACTTAGGATTTAGGGTTTTGGGTTTAGGGTGTAGGGTTTGGGGCTGAAGGCTTTGCTATAACTGTACCATTCTGGACCCAACACCCAAATGCAAGGCTTTGAAGTCCCCTAATATGCGTATAGTTGGGTTATAAGTACCAGGTCTGCTTAGTCTGAAATTACGATCAGCAGGTTTCATCCCTCAAGCGCCGGAACCCGAACGTCCAAGCTTCAGCCCCAACCTCGGGGGACTTAGAAGGTGGGATGAAGGCAGGTGGGCTAAAGGATCCATTACTCTAGATTCCCTAATCATTTGGAGTCCCTATTATCGTGGATTGCATTATACAGACTGCGCTTACTTCAAACAGCCCACCTTCCTTTAGCTCTCCTCTGGAGCCATCTGACAACCTCTCCACGTTGCGTATCTGGAGCCCTGTGTGTGAAGAAGTAGCACCCAATGGCTTGGATCAGACCCATACCCCAAGGCTCCATGTAGGTACTATTTATAGGGTTTAGGGCCCAATGTAGGTATTGTTTATATAGTTAGAGCCACAGGGATAGTATTTGGGTTACATGCCCGTCATACGTGCATAAACCCCATCATTATGCCTGTACTGATTACTCGTTGGTGCCTATCGTGGCTTCAGTCCTCTGAACCGTTAACATTTCTCAACGTACTGGCCCTTTCCCGGGATGAAGGGTACGTTTCCTCATAATACTTGTAAGGACTAGAGTAATTTGGGGCCACAAATCTTAACCTTGCATCTCCTCAGGCTGCGGATGCCAGCGAGCTTCTCCTACAGCTCTCAAGTCAGCAGCTAGACTTAAGGATTACTTGGTGCATAGTAGTCCCCGTAAGATCTCCCCAAAATAATGTGATAATGGGAGACAAAACAGAAGTTCATAGATTGTTTAGGGCTCGGGGTTTCTCGTGGTGAGTATGTAATGAGGGGCTGAATCCCTCTTGAAGCCCCAACAATAACCTTCGTAGGCCATCCATTGCAAAACATGGGAGGGGCTCCTGAAAAAAGACCACGTACATGAACTGATGCTGCCAAATTGCTATTTGTGAGTGTATGCAGAGTTCGCTACAAAAATTGGGAGCATATGCCTGTATGGTATGGCATGGCATGGCGTGGTATGGTACAGTATGATATGATATGATATGGTATGAATGAATGAATGAATGAATGAATGAATGAATGAATGAATGAATGAGTGAATGAGTGAATGAGTGAATGAGCGAATGAGTGTATGTATGTATGTATGTATGTATGTATGTAATACATGTACCAATGTACGAATGTATGAATGAATGTATGCATGTATTTGGTGTCCAGTCTGTGGACTATGAACTAGCGTCCTATCATATGCAACGTCCATGCAGCTGTCAAGGCCAAAGCAAACAGGCAATCCGACCAGTGGGTGTTAGTGCTACGGCAGGTCACTCACTGCGTCCTAGCGTTCTCTTTTGATGAGCATAGTGATAGAAGGAAATTAGTACAGATGGAAAATATTGATGACAAGCTATCCTAGCCAGAGTTGTCAGAGCAGCTGCTGGCAAAGCAGGAGAAGGACAAGAAGGCATAGGAGCAGCAAAGGAGTAATTATAGATCTTTGTAAGTTTTCGGTGTATTGAGCGTGCGCAGTACAGGCATGGGCATGTGTCTCTTTGAAATATGGACTGTAGTCTACAACGCCTCCTCTCAGGGTCTGTGCTAGATTCTGGGAGGGTATACGTAACATACCCCTGTGCAGAGCTGCATGCATTCGCTGCACCCTTAGACGACTCCCTTAGTCCCTCAACTCCAAGCTTAAAGTCTAAACCTTCAGCATTAAAGTCAACACCGCAATGCCCTAACAAACCCTAAGCCTTTGGCTTACTGGTTCTTAGTAAGGAATAAGGGCATATACCCTCTATGTAATCGATACATGATATATTCACATTTTCCTTCCTAAGAACCAGTGCCCCTGAACCCTACATTTGTAGTCACCCTTAAGTAGATAGAATAAGGGTATTCGTATTGTAATATGCCCAAAGCCATATTCTGTCTACTTAAGGGGCCCTAAACCCTAAACCCTAAATAGTAGTTTCCATTTTCCTTTCCATTATCCCAATTATAACCCCTACATAATCCCCATATTCTATCTACTTAAGGGGGACTCTACCCTCAACCCTAAATAGCAGTTTCCATTGTCTTTTCCATTATCCCTACATAATCCCCATATTCTATCTACTTGAGGGGGGCTATAAACCTTCTTCACACCGAGGAAGAAGCTGCCCAGCAACGCTGTGGTCCTGGACCGCGTAGCTGCAAGCTCTGGCTTCCTCCAAGGCTGCGCAGCGTCACTTTAACGTTAAAAAGTTTAGGCTTTTGGGTTTAGGCTTTAGGCTTTGGGGTGTAAGGGTTTGAGGCTCTTGGGCTTAAGGGGTTAAGGGTTTTTGGTTTTACGGGTTTGAGGGCTTAGGATTTTGGGTTAAAGGATTTGAGGGTTTAGCGTTTGGGGTCTATAGGGTTTAGGGTTGAGGGTTTAGGGTTTGGGGTTTAGGGTTTTTAGGGAGGGGGTTTAGGGCCAAGGCTTTGGAGTTTAGGGTTTTTGGGGTGGGGGTTTAGGGTTAAGTGTTTAGGGTATTAGGGTTTGGGGTTTAAGGTTTGGGGTTTCAGGGGGCTGGGAGTTCAGGGATGAGTGGGGGTACTAACCCCCTGCGGTCGTGGCCATTTTTCCGGGTGTGGATGGAGGAATTGTGGTGAAAACCCTACTGCGATCCCCAGACATAATCCGGGAATGGTACTCTTCTCCTTCCCCACCCCACCTTCCACACAAGCGAAAAAAAAAACACACACACACACACAAATGCCGAAGAACACAAACGAGTCCTAGCCCTTGGCTAAGCCCTAAACCCCAAACCTCAAACCCAGTACCCTGAACCTTTAACCCTGTAGCTTCAGCCCTGAACTTCCTAAGAAACTGCTGGGTGCTTGAACCCTACTTGCATGTTCAGGGTTATTACAACTGTACTTATAAACCATTCGCAAGGCCCCTCAGTCCCCTCAACCCTGTGCCCTAGAACAGACTCCCGAATCGCTGAACCTAACAACCTTAGACCCTAAACCCGAAACCCTGTACTTATTCTAAACCCTAAACCCTAATCCCCAAGAACCTAAAGCCCCCAAACCTTGTTAGAACCTACCCTAAACACCGAACCCTAAACCCGAAACTCTGAACCCTAAATTCTACGCAGGCATTGCGCAGGCCCTGGAGGCTGAGGTGCAGGCGGCGGCCGAAGCGTCCACGAAGAAGCCTGACGTTTTTTGGGATTGCTTAGCCACGCGGTTTAGGGTTTAGGGGGTTTAGGGGGTTTAGGGAGTTTGCGTTCAGGGATTTTAGCGAGTTAGTTTTTTGGGTGTAGGGTTATGGGGTTACTTAATTAAGGTTTAGGGCGTTGGGGTTTAGGTCTATGGGGTTATCGGGTTTAGGGAGTCAGTGTTTTGGTTTTAGGGAGGTCAAACATCCGGCATGGCTTCAATATACCACGGTACCATAATTTCCAAAGTTTAGGGTACTTAGGGTCGTGCAGGAGTTTAGTGGCCATCGTTTCAGAAGTGAAGGCTGTTAATAGTCGCTGTCAATAGGGATCACAGTGTGGAAGTTCGTATATAGGGGAAACACAAGGGTTTGTAAGGATAATGTAAGGGTACAGGAGAGTTTGCAAGGATTCCTTCCGAGGCAAGGGCTTCAATGTTGCGCTTGGATGTAGTTGTAGGGGGTGTAAGGGTTAGGGCTTCCCGAATCAAGGATTCTGAGTTTTTGGTGGTCTTGAGATCTGAGGTTTGGGGTTGCTAGTTTTAGGGTTTTCAAGTTTGGAATTCGGGGCTTAGGGTATCGGGCTCAGGTCATAGGGCCATCCGGACGAAACTCTCCGTGCATCCTAGGTCCTTGCTTGGGCCTCTATAGTCGGAGGGAGTCTATAGTTATGAGTGGAGTCTACAGTTAAGAGGGTTTTGTGGGAACCTAATCAATGTCCAATGATGTCAGTGTCAGGGCCGAAACAGATCGTGTAGGACTTTCCAAGCAGAAAATTTTGCTCCTCAGAAAGACGATCTGGTTTGAATTCTGTTTTGAATGTTATGATTATGCTACTCAGGTATGGCTGCAGCTGTGAGAAAGGCACAATGTAAGAATGGGAGTTGTTAATCTTTTGATTGTTGTGCCAGCAGCCACAGTATCAACTGGAGCAGGTTCGATGTGAAGCCCGCGAAAGTGGCCTGCATTCGGGATACCTTTAAAGCCTATACACCGCCTAATGTAAGCCTAAATATTTGCCAATCCTCTGGCTTACAACTAGGTATACCCTGCGTCAAACAGACCTCAACAGGACATTGGTACTTATGTAGGTCCCTGTGTGAAAGCCTAACCTTGAACCCGCTTCGGACACACTTGGTAGAAGTCGCTGTTGTAAGGCTCAGGATTTTGACAAGGACGTTGCTAGTAACTAAGTATAGGCCGCAGGTGCCAAAAGATTCAGAGTAATTAAGGCGGAAATGGTAAGAACCATTTCTGAATTGTTTTATGGAATCCATGTAGGGGCGTTCCGAGGTGTATTGGAAGTTTCTCATGATACAGTAGTTCTGCTCTAGCCCGACTGAAACCTACCCACGAACCTCCAAGCGCATGCGCGTTTTACTTAACCTGGCAAATGCTTTTGAATTTGTCTCCTACCCTCCTCAACATAAACCCGAAACCAAGAACAGAGAACAGTAGCCTTGCGCATACTTACTTTGGTCCAGCACAACCCTCAGACTTCACCCCAATACCCTCGCAATCCCTCTAAAGTCGCTTTCGGGTTTAGAGGATCTTTGATATAAGGGTCTATAATATAAGGACCTTACACAGTGGCCCAGGAAAAGCTGCGGTGGGAAGAAGCCCGCTGACGACGAGGAGCAATTGTTGCAGGTCCTTGACCTCTTCTATAAGGGTTGGTTTAGGGTTTGTAGGTCCACGGGCAGTTGGGGGTTTGAAGGGTCAACACGGTGATATTGAGTCAGGAGTCCCGTGCATTGAGTCAAATTAGACCCATAGTAGAGTGAGTATGAACAGTTGCCACAGTAATAGCTGTGAAAGTACAAATACCAATAATTGGTATCGAGGCCGGCAACGTTTGCATAGCGATGCCACAGACTCCGTCGCGATTCTGGTTGTCCTACCCGAACCTCTTCATTAATAACATTAAAAACAGAAATCCAAATATTGGAGGACTACACTTTAATATGTTTTTTGGTTGCTGGGTTCTTGTTATAACAACTTATACCTAGAAAATCTATACTTCTTTTTTCTGGGGCGTACTCCAAACTAATTAGGGTTAATAGCAATAACTTCAACAATTCATCCTACCCGAAGCTCCTCATTCTGTAGAGGTTCCTCTACATGTTGTCTGAGGGTTCAGGGTTTAGGCTTTAGGGTCTAGGGTTTAGGGTATGCAGGCCCAAGAAGCCCGAACCCGAACCTTGAACCTCCAGAATCGCCAAAGCATGCACCTCGACTTCAGGGAACATGCGTTTGGATTCCGTACCTTTGCACATACATATAGACATAAGTAAAAATCCATGTATCTATCTATTTATACACGGTACCTCCCACAGATCTGCCTGCTTTGGAGTCAGCTTTAACAAACTTGCCTTTTAAAGCCTCATGTTAGAGCCCAAACTGCTCTGAAGCCCAGGACCATGATTCCCAGGACTCCTTGCTTTCGGCAGCCTTCAGACTTTGAAGCTCGAAGTGTTTCAAAGCCCGATAGCCCGAAACCAAGAACCAAAATTGAAGAGTCTTGGGCATCTTGGCTCTTGGTTGTGGATTTCTGGGGTCTTTGGGACTTTTAAGTCCAACTTCAATTTCGTTTACAGAACGTCCAAAAACCAAGAATCAAGATGAAAAGTCCTGGGCATCTGGGTTCCTGTTTCTGAGGCCCTCAAACCTTCCCTAGGGATCCATGTACACAAATATTACCTACATTGGGCCCTAAAGTCTGTAAGCATTACCTACATTGGGCTATTTGGATCCCTAGGGCTTTGTTAAGTTCAAAGCGCTAAATGCCCGAGTGGCAGCTCCGCCGGCGCCATCACCATCGGCATCACCTTCACCGCTTCCCATGTGAGTAGTATTTTATTTGGGGATATTAGGGTACCCATTATAGAGTAAGATCATATCCTCCTTTTGGGGTGTAGTATTTTATATAAGGAATAATATCTTACTGGGTTTAACCACGAAAAAACGCTACTCATGTGAGCTACCGCATGTGAACTACCGTAAGACCCTTTTCATGCGCATGCGATTATGCAGTACTTGATGTAGAAATGAGCAGCATGACATTAGCCTTTGATGCACGGTAGCTTGCAGATTGTACTTCTCAGCTCGTAGCTATTTGTTTGTCATAGCTTTTCAGCGAATCGGCTGATGTAAACATCATGAGCACAGTGTGCTTGGATGCTGCTGGAACAGCAATGATGCGCTTGACCAGCTCCGCTACCTCACTGCAGCAGAAGAAGAAGACCGTCTCGCCAGCCACCAAAGCATGGTGGACTGAAATTAAGACACCCCAACCCCTAAACCCCATTTGAAGCGTGAGGTCTAGGGTAAGATGCGGAGCCCTACATACCTAAACCCTAAATCAGAAGCCGGGCCAACCCCCAAGCTGTCAGGAGGACGATGCGCCCGCCAAGAAGGGCGCCAAGCGCGCTAAGGGTGGGAAGAAGAAGCGAGGTCAGCTGTGCAGGGCTTCTGGGAATATGTATATATATATATGTGTCTATACCTTAAGATGTATGTGTATAGGGCTTGTGTAAAGATGAATGTGTATAGGGCTTAGTGTGGTTCAGGTCTTGCAACGGGAGACATTATGTATATATATATGTATAGGTATCCATGAAGGGAGCTCTAGCCGGCTGTGTAGAGCGCAGAGACAAGAAGAAGTGGGTGTTAACGTAGCGCACAGTTCTCAACAAAATGGGATTTGGAGGTATACAATGCCATACTTACAACAGGGTTATCAAGCAATGACTTTACCGCGCGGGGTCAGGGTTCAGGGTTTGAAGGAGGCTGGTTACCCCAACCTTCAAATTTAGGACCCCATAGCTACAGGAATGCATTGTACTCCTTTTTTGGAAGTCTTCTGCTTTCAATGAATGGTCTGCCTTGCTGCGTGATGCTATGATTGCATGCGCATTCCAGACATTATTATAGTTCACTAACTACTGGTGAGTAGGGAATAGAGGAATGGGTCCCTATGCTCGTAGGTATAACGCCACAATGATATGACAGCTTTCATGTGTATGTCCACCCCTGTTGCTCTACTACACGCCACCACCTAACGTCAAATTTGTCTCGCCTCCCCGCATGTAAGCTCTTTTTTAGGGAGTAATTCATGAAATGTGGGGCGTGCTTAATATAAGGAAACTTTGTGTAACTCCCTGCTAATCGGAAGCAGAATAGTAAGGCCAGTTTTAGACCTCCCAAATGCCATGAAGACCTACACATGGTTATGTAAGCCTAAACTCCTTAATGGAGTTTATATAAAGGATTTTTTAGGATACTACTATTTTTAGACTATAGCTCATGCGGTCTTAGCCCTAGAGGCTGTCACGGGAGCCCAGTACACCTTGATTGAGAAGCACATACCTTAAACCATATGATGGAGTATGTCTGGGGGCCCCTGCATCCCCTAAACCCTCTATCTCAGCAAAACTTGGTACTTAACACCAAAAAGCCCTAGAGCTCTGGTATACAAAGGTCATCCAGGATTCTTTGGTGACTTTAGTATGTGCAGTGAGATAGTCCTGAAGGTAACGACATACTCATAACGGCTACAAGCCGTCTGATGATCAAATTCCTCAGTATTCACCCATGATCATCTACTAGCCCCTTTGAACCTAAACCCTGAACCATGAATAAAACGGTAGTTTCCATTTTCTTCATTAGATGCTACGTCCCCTGTGATCCTCCAACGTTAGCCTGGAAGGAGATGACGATGAGGGTGCAGAAGTATCTCGTGCCGGCACCGCAGAGTCAGGCCGGCCTAGTGGCTATTTGCGAGGACTGTTTTCAATTTCATTCAGGGTCTAGGTCTTAGGGGTTAGTTTTGGGGTTCGAGATCTATGATTAGGGGTGGGGGTGCAGAGGTGGGCTTCGAAATTCGAAATTGGTTTTAGGGTTGATGGTTCAGGTACTGTTGATGGAAGAAATCTTGCATGACTCTATGTGCACAATTCTGTGATTATGGTAGCAGAATATACCTTGGGCATGCAAGACTCTTGTACCTTTGATTGCGGGATACGCCCGATCCCTAAGCCCTAAACCCCGAAGATTAGAATTGCAATGTGGAAATCATTCCTTCCAGACACGTGCATTCAAGGGAGTATGTGCGTCCGAAGCAAGTTTGCCACGATCAGAGTCTGACTTTCCTGACTACCAGCCGTGAAGGAGTTTGGGCTAGATCTTGGGGGTTGAGTGCGTTCATTCAGGATTGCGGACGAGTGCCCTGATGATATGCCCCTAACCCGCGTTCCTTAGTTCCTCACGCCGAAGCTGTGGATCATAAGAGAGCATCGACGTACCGCATGCACGAAGTTGTTGTGAAGATGCAGGGTTAAGGATTTAGATGGTAAGCTTCATTGCTGTCACATTCTTACGCTTCAACAACACAGGTGTGTCGAATGACCTCATTGCCAACCTTTTGGCAGATACTCGGCAGCAAGAAGCTGCCAGGGAATTTTCGAGGACTGCGCTTTGCCTTGTTTTCAAGACCCCGACCCACAGAACTAAGCACAAAACCCAAACCTAAAACTGCAGCCCCCCTCCAACCTTAGTGGTATTGGCTTTATGTTCCACAGGTCGCGACTACAGGTCGATGAAAACACATGGGTTAGTCTCAAAATTATGGACCTATTTTTGGGTATAGAGTATACTACGGCACCAAATATTCAGGGGTACCAACACGGCAACCTAATCTTGGGAACAACCCACGTAGCCAGGTTTTCAGTGTGGCCTTGGGGTCTAGAGGACTCAAATTCCGTAGTTTCCTGTAAACGAAATCTCTGGAGCAAGTTGTTGTGCATGGGTATGTAGGTTCAGGCCTTTTGCAAGCTGTTGGAGCAAGAAATCGGCGAGCTCAGCATCGTTTTGTGTGGGCAGCATAGCTCTGTGTCACGGCTACCTATTAGGAGGCTTCCAGAACTTACTGTGAGCGCTGGTTGTGAGTCTCGAGGCTATACCTTTTTGGGAGTCCTTTTTTTAAGGATTGCAGTATATTGGAGTCTATTTGGGGCCTCGCCTGTTCATGGAAGCCCCAGTCGTTCAGCGAGTGACTATTTTGTTTCGACATGTAAGGAGCACTCCAACATCTTGCCCCCCACCCCCCCCCCCACTCCTTGAGCACGTTGGGAATGTATTGCACCGATGGCTGCGGACTTCTGAAATGAAGGTTTTCTTTGTTTTTTTCAGAAGTGCCATCTTATCGTACCCAAGAAGCCCAATTACATGTTTGTTTTGTCACGGTTCCTAGCCCCCAATGCAAATGGTAGTTTCCCTAAATAAGAGGACCCAATATAGACCCCAATATACTCTAGTCCTTAATACGAGGACCCCCCAAAATGGTGCCCCTAATTTGAGGAACCCCTCCCAAATCTGTATTACTTACAACCCGGGAACCTGTGTATCTGGCCGCCTGGACATCTGGAAGGCTGCATACGCAGGTTTAGGGTTTAGGGACTCTGGGATCGCAAACTTACGCACTAAGTTCCGAACCCTGAGCCCTGAGCTCTCAACCCGTAGCTGTGAGCTCCATTTGGTGATAAGGTATCTGTATACTTATGTGTATATATGTGTATATACATATATATACATGTGTGTATATCTGGGTCCGTGGGGTATATTATGGATTAGATGAGGATATATGAGGTTTAGGATTTCCCAGCAAATGATAAGGCTGTCGTAGATTGGGGTGTATATCAGGGCCCTTTTTTGAGGAAGAAACTTCCATATAAGACTCAAGCTAGCCGAAGCCGTAAGCCCCAACCTTGAATACGCCCCCACTCAGCAACAATTAGACAATCTTTGCAACATAGTTATACAAAGCCCTTCAGATATTACGCTTATTACAGACTGTTACTGGGTGGGGGCAGTACCCTAAACCTAAACACTAAACCCTAAAACCCCAATATAACCCCAATATATACCCTATAATCCCTGTATAACGTCTACATTCCCTGTAGTTTCCATTTTCTTTTCCATTATCCCAATAGCCTAAATTTGCTCTCGACTGAGGATCAGCATCCTGACCTACCATGCGAGGTCCACGAGGACCTCTTCACACAGGCCTGCCTTGTCCTGGGGAGGACGCTGAGGGTACATAGGTCCAAAGGCTCAAAAGGTGGGATGAAGGAAGGTGAGGTATAGAGCATAAGCCCCAATATAGTAGAGTATATACTAAGGATCCTTTAGCCCACCTACCTTCCTCCCACCTTTTGAGGCCCCTGAATAGGAATTCGAACTGGACTCTCCATGAGCGTCCCATTTCAGAGTCAAATAGGGCCTGGTAGGGTGTGGGCTGAAGTGGCTTCTAGGGTGTTGGCTGAAACACTCCCCCGAACTAGTATTCAAAAGGAGCCGATGAAAGGGAACCCTCGAAAGACTACAGCAATAAGGCCCATATTGGTTCCGCTTACAGTGGTGGGGGGGTTGAACTGTAGAATTCAGGTTTGAGTTAAAACTGTAGACTTTAGGGTTAAGCCTAAACCCTCCAAGGAGTTGGGTAATTCCCAAAATTAGGGTCCCATTTTGGTATCCCTCAATGTTTGGTACCGTAATATAATTAATAGCCAAAATGGGACCCTAGCTTTGGGAACTACTCAGTTGTTTTTGGGCGGTTGTCAAAATTATGGTCCCTTTTTGGATCCTTATTATATTGCGGCACCTAGTATTTAGGGTACCCAAAAAGGGACCATAATTTTGACAACCACCCATATCCCTAAACCCTAATCCCTAAACCCTAAACCCTACCTTTTGTTTAGGTTTTGGTTCATGGTTTTAGTGTCAGGTCGCTTCACGGCTCTTGGGCTGAATGAAGGTCCGAAACAGTTGGACGCGGTTCTAGGAATCATCATAGAGGAGACTGGATCATGTATACATATACATATGGGTTATATAGGGGTTATATAGGGATATTATACGGATATTTTAGGGTTTAAGGATCCTCATACTTTTTGGGGTGGGGGATTTCTTATGTTCATGTAAAAAGGATCCTTTTTCTTCCTGGGGTAATGTGGGCTAAGAATAGTTGTGGAGCCTGAATGATTACACATATTCCTCCAGCCCTAGAACCTCCGGATGATGCTTTTGAAATGGACCCTCTTTGCGTCAAGAAAAATTTGAAAGTTCATAATCTCCCACACCTACTTGAAACAACCACTATGGACGATGGACCTCCCTATGTGCAGCCGCCGAACTCTTCAGGTCCAATAAGCCTCAATAAGCGGTTCATCCCCGACGGCAATCCCCAACACCTCCTGAGCTTGAACTAGTGGATGCCCATGTGCTGCTGCGGGGGTTGGGGGGGTGGGGAGAGTAGTCCCATGATTATCCCATAAGAAGCTCACAAGCCTACACCAGTAGCCTCAATGTAAAAGGTGTAAGCCTTTGACGGCTAAGTCTTCACTACCGCAGATCTCAAAAGTCTCAAAACGGCATGAAGGCAGGTGGGCTAAAGTATCGCTATTGCAGATTCCATTACGTTGGGTCTTATTTCCTATACCCCACCTCCCTTCACCTCACCTTTTGAGCCATCTGAAGACATTCAACCTTCTTTGTACAGCCTTAAACTTAAAACCCTTTAGCTGGCATTCCGACAGTAAAAAAGGTCTTCCAAGCAGAGGCCAGACTTTGAATGAGCGGCGGCCAAGACAAATTAAAGAAGGTCTCTTCACTAAAGCCAATCCAACATCATGGCTGTGCTTATCCCCATTAGTTTCTAATAGCTTTGGACCCCTCCCTGTAAGTAAGCAAAACACAGGGTTCAGATGACGCCCTCTACCCGAGACCCTAGATCCTAAACCACACCCAGGTGCAGTTGCTGCTGACAGCCATGGTGTCAGAGGTTGCAGAGAAGTCCCGCCATCGCATTTGAGATGTCCAAAAGGGACCCTCTAAAGAGGTATGTGGGGCTATGTAGGGATTCTATGATTCTGTAGGGAGTATGCGCTGGAATCTTCGGAGCTATGCCCCCAGAACTTAAAAAGGCAGCTCGAGACATGCCCCACAGAGTTTACTGTCCTTTGAAAAGGCACCATGTCAGCTTCCATGCTTGTTCGGGGGAGGGCAGTTTCAGGGCTTAGGTTGGGTTACTTTCCCCCCCAACACCCGGTGGTAGATGCGCAGGAGGAGAATAGAACAACAGCCGTAGCGAATTTCAATATTTGCCATAATCCCTTGTCCTCATATGCACGGGCGGGGGTGTGACCCAAGGTTCATGAACGGTGGAATTTCCAACCAGATGTAGTCCAAGCTACCCCAAGTTGCATATTCGCTGTATGGTGATAGTTGGGGTCTCCCATCAGGAACTTACAGGGAAGGATTTTAAGAAACTCTTACACGCAGACGGCGTTGCTTCGGTCTGTGCTCTAGCCCCACAGTATATGCCCTTGACATGGGGCCCTGCCCGGTTCAGGATTCATAGGGATTATCAGGCAATTATGGGGATCCTTAATAGGTATTCCGTTGGGTTCACTTGAGACATTCCCTCCCATGTCATGTCATAGCGGCCCCGAGGGTCATGCGCGCGTTTAACCAATTTAGGGTTTCGGGCTTATGGGAACGGAGTCTCCCACAACTCCTTCAAAACGTGGGAACTTTTGCCGCTAGATGCTGATCACACATTCGCAATTTTGGATGTGAAGGTTCTGGTGGATAAGCAACAGTCATACAAACATTGTCGGGTTCCCGTCTGTTTTAAAAATTAGAGAGGATTTATTCATGACTTACAGGCGTATGGGCTACTCAGCAGTCTCTGGGTGTTCTTGCATTCTTTAGGAGATGATGAGATTGAAAATGACCGAGCGTCCAATGCTATTGTTGTTGCTTTAAACAAAGGAGACATTGTCTCCACATGAAAAACCCAGAACCCTAAACCCAGAACCCTAAACCCTAAAACCCTAAAACCCTAAAAACTCTACTCTGTTAGGCTGCGGTCCTCATTGCAGACAAAGCAGAAGCAGCAGTTCGAGCAGGTCCTGAGCTTCAATGCCTTGGTGTTTTATGGTTATGGGTTTAATTAGGGTGTACAGGGGTTCAGGGTTTAGGGTACAGAGGACTAGGCTCCAAAACTGGGGGACAATTGAACTTACCCGGATTTATGCCGCAACGCTGAGATTATCCGGGAAATGTGCATGGAAAATGTGGGAAGCTCTATTCCATCATTTTGCTTCTGGTTTACAAGAGTTTGTGTGGGAAAGTCTAGGGCCCTGCGTAAACAGAGACCCTTTGTTTGAGGTACGGTTTAGGCTTAGACTTTGGAGGGTTCCCCTTTTGGTCCCTATATGATAAGCTCCCAACTACGGAGTAGGAGTTAGGGATCGTTCCTGATCTCATGGGTGTCCGAGGACCCTAAAGCCCCCAAAATCAGGCCTGTTGAAACCCTGAGCCTTGAGCCCTGTTCGCTAATTCAGAGCCAGTGCCTCAGCCTACGTAAAGGTCATCTAGTTTACAAAAACAAACCTTAAACCCCAAACCCTAAACCCTGAAGGGTAAACCGCCAAACCTAGACCCTGAACGCTAGACCCTAGACCTCATATTGCAAAGCACAGTGCTGCGAAATGTATGGCTTCGAAACTTGTTCCCGCCACATCCCAGAAAACTTTAGCTGGTTGCCTATTATTTCATCTTTGAATATTCCTTGGCCGAATGCTTCCGCGGCTCTCAGGAAACTTGGAATCTGGAACCTTAAGCCCTGCAATGCAGGCAGACAAAATTGTCCAGGAGCGCTACGAGAGGCTGGGTTTGACTTTTGTGCTGGGATTTTGGGTTGAGGGCTGCGGCCAAGTGGGGCAAAACAACTTAGAACCGCGCGATACCCTTTCACGTCTTCTATATTTTGTTCGTATTCACGACACTGGTGTTTCGTAACTATCTTCACTGCCTATTTGTGTGTAGTCTTCAACCTCATCAACCTTTTCGTAGGGAGTAGATGTCCAACATTTTGCGGCTCGTAGGTTCGACACAGTACGCTTTTGGGGCTTGGGGCAGGACCGGGACTTCTTGTGGACATCGCAAGACCTTGATTTTCGAAATGTCAAACCCAACTGAAGACTCTCACAGAGCAGTCGAATTTGCAAAATGCAGTGTTTCACCACAATGAGAAGGCATTCTATCGACAATTGTTCAAAGCCTTAGCCTCAACCCTAAGTCGTCATACTAAGTCCCGAAAGCCCGACCACCTCGCATCTGTAACCCTCAAATTATCACCCTATGATAAACCCCCATTCCCTATATGCTACACCGAAGTCCTAAACCCTCAAAGCCCACAGTTATTCATACCCTACGCCTATGCGGAGGGTCAGGGGGATGTCATACATATGCGTATAGTTCCTGTAAGCCACAGAGTACCGCCAGATATACCCATTATCATCCGACTTGCTAGGTACCCCTGATCATCCAAGTAAGCACTAAACCCTACAGAGCCCAGAATCCTGAAGCACAAATCCTGCCTAAACCATAAACCCTGAACCCTAAACCCTTAAGCGGAAAGCATCAAGCCTGAACCCGGAACCCTCAACCCCAAACCCTCAACCCTAAACCATAGGCCCTGAACCCTAAACCTTGGGTACTGCCCCCACCCAGTAACAGTCTAGATTAGGGGT
This sequence comes from Symbiodinium pilosum, assembly GCA_905231905.1. Taxonomy (NCBI): domain Eukaryota; class Dinophyceae; order Suessiales; family Symbiodiniaceae; genus Symbiodinium; species Symbiodinium pilosum. The sequence continues at coordinate 25,309 of CAJNIZ010044366.1, forward strand.
CAGATTAGGGGTCCTATCAAGGGCTATATATAACCATACGATAACAATTATCCAACTGTTACTGAGGGGGGGCAGTACCCAACCTAAACCTAAACCCTAAACCCTGAAACCCTAAACCCTAAAACCCTTAAACCCCTAAACCCTTCAACTCTTAAACCCCTGAACCCCTAACCCTTGGCCTTACCCAGAAAACCCAGAGCCGAGAGGCTGGTGCTCGGCTTCAGGGCCCTGGAGGCCGCGAAGCTCCAGGAGCCCTCGGTGAGGGTTGTTGGGTTTAGGGTTGAGGGCCTATAGGGTTTTAGGGTGAGGGGTTTAGGGTTTAGGGGTTTAGGGTTTTAGGGTTAAGGGAGTAGGGTTTAGGGTTGAGGGTGCGGGGTTTTAGGGTTAAGGGAGTAGGGCTTAGGGTTGAGGGTGAGGGGTTTGGGGGGGTTTAGGGTTTAGGGTTCAGGGCCTTTGGTTTTTAGGGTTAAGGGGGTAGGTTTTTAGGGTTGAGGGTGAAGGGTTTAGGGTTTGGGTTTGAGGGTTTAGGGTTTGGGGTTTAGGGATTAGGGTTTAGGGTTTGGCTTTTAGAGTTTAGTGTTCAGGGTTTAGGCTTTGAGGGTTTGCATTTTAGGTCAGGGGTGTAGGTTTTTGGGGTTTGGGTTCTCTATGGTGTAGGTTTTAGGGCTCTTAGGCTTTAGGATTTTGTTTGCCCCTGCTAGATATGCCCTCTTAAGTGGTGATCTAGGGATGGCACAAGGCTGCATAGGCGCTAATTATAAGGGCGACATTGACGAGTCAGGGCCTCTGGCTCAGGGTTTACTTTCTGATGCTCAAAGGGGGGAATGAGGGAGAGATTACGGTGCAACAGTTGTGGGTACCATACTTGGGATATATGAAGATCAGAAAGGGGTACGCATAGGGATCCACTCCCCGTTCTGCCGAAGTACCAGGGGATAGGCGTGAGTGTAAGTTCAGAGGCCAAGCTATCCGCATCCCACCAGTCTGAATGGAGTCCTGTCTTTTTTCTTGCAGGACGACAAGATTACAAGGTCCTTACTTGGGGGGTCAGGGGGAATTTACAACTCCACTATGCCATATAATATCCACTGGTATCCTCATTATTACTTGGAGGGTCAGGGGGGCTTAGTAAGTAGGTTAATAACCCCTAGAACCCATAGAGTAACCCTAATCCCCATTACTAGCCTACTTACTAATTCCCCCTGACCCTCCAAGTAGGCTAGGGAGGAACCCTGGGGAGTCGTGGGAGTGCTAGGGACCACCATGAAGAATTGGGGATTACTTCGGTTCAGGGTTTAGGGTTTAGGGTTTACAGTTGGTGCCAGAAATGCTGCATAGCCCAAGGTACCTTTCAACCTGAGAAGAAAATTAGTTTGATAATGAGGTCATGCAGGACTATTAGTATCAAGCGTAGGTACCTAGACCCTGGACATTTCGGAAGGATCTTTACATTAGTCCCTAGATATTCCCTAATACAGTTTCCATTGTCTGTTCCAGTCCTTTACGTCCTCCTGACCAAGGTAAGATGAAAGCCATGTTCGAAACTGTACATACTTGGGGTTGTGGAACCCTACCTTTAGTCTGCCAAATTCGTCTTCAAATTGTAGGTTGCCGAAGTTGTGTTTGCTTTTTGGGTGCCATACAGTACAGCCCCCAAAATATAGTTAAGGTACCCCAAAACGGATCATGATTTTAACAACCCCCAATGGTTGCCGTAACACGGATTAGGGTGCAGTTCGGATCCGACGAAAACCGCCTTTAGTATGAAAGGCCGGGTAAAAGTGGCGATCGTTCACGGGATAACCATACCGTGCATACCCCCAATGCTCAACACCCGCCGTTTGATCATGCCTTACCATGGCCCAGACATGTCGACATGTGAATATTCATAACTGGGCGGTCGGCATTTCATTGTTAGGGGACACGATGAAAATCCTTCAGCCGGGGTGCTGATTTGGTAGTTTCCCAAAATAAGGGGGACCCCAATATAGACCCCAAAATACTATAATCCCCCCAAAAGGTACCCATAATTTTGGGAAGCCACCATTTGTCATTGTTTTCACTGGGCTCTCACAGCAGCTCGACTTGTTGTTCAAGGGCTTCGGGGCGGGAGTGGTTCAGTGTATTATTGTAGCTTACATCAAGAAGGGGGCCGGTGTAGACTTCATTGTTAATAATGCTTATTTGGTAATGAATATTCACCCTATTATATATATATACAAATGTATATATATATATATGTATGCATATAGATGCGCATGCATGATATTGGGGGGGGGGTGATTAGTAGAGGGTAGGATTAGGGGTGGGGGTTTACCGCGAGTCAGTGAGAGCATAAGATCGATGAAATGAGTTTGCGGGCAGTCCGGAAAGATCACTGCACAAGAAAATCCTATGGTGGGAACCGATCGTCTGTGGTGGTCTACGCTAATGTAGAGGAGGGACTGGACCTTCCTTTTGTCCTTGGTGTGCCAGGCGAAACAGCTCAAATTTGGACAATGTAAATCTACTACAATGGGGATTATATAGGGGTAGATAGAATATTGGGGTTATATAGGGATAATGGAAAAGAAAATGGAAACTACTACTTAGGGTTTAGGGTTATAGGCCTGCAATTTTCAGGAACCTCGAGCCGGTTGTAAGTATCCTGCACCACCAAGTAAGCGCACGACTTTCACCTTAGACTGACAGTCTCTTTTTTGAAATCGGGGGATACATCGGGAAATTGTTTAGGGCTTTATGTGGGGGGCTTTAGGTTTAGGACTTAGCGTGTTCAGGGTTTGGCCTTAGGGTTTATTGAGTTTCGGGATGGGAGCCTCCCAGAACCTTAGGCTTAGGGGTCAAATGGGCGCCGGTTGGAGAAAATTGCAAAATCATGAACCCTAAACCCTAAACCCTAAAACCTAAACCCTAAACCCTAGTCTCCCTGTACCCTGAGCGTTTTGTGGTTCGCTTGCTTGGTGCAGCAGGACTCGCCTCTCTACCAGCTCCTGAGATAGCAATAGCTGCGGTACGGTATCAACAGGAGCTCTAGTCTAAGGTTATAAGTATGGGCCCCTAATATAGGCCCTTAGGCCTTTTTAGGGGTCCTTAAGGGTACATGTAGGGTATATAGTAGGTATATAAAGATCCCAGGGTTTAGGGCCCATACTAAGGGCCCATAGTTTCAACCTTAGACCTAGTCAAAACTCCTTAAAGGGGGCTAGGGGGTTATGTAGGGGATCATATAGGGGATTACTATAGGGGGTTTCCTAAGGGGGATATTTGGAGTTTAGACTATAGCTCACATGGTCTTTCCTAGAGGATTCAGGTGTCTTTTTGGGTGTTCCAAATGGCTATAGTCCCCCTTGAGTAGATAGGATATGGGGTATATGGGGATCTTATTTAAGAATATACCCAAAGCCATATTCTATGTACTTAAGGGGAACTATATGTTCTAGTGGGAGTTGAGCTGCCCAAAAGTGGGAGGCCCTTGAGAAGGGCTTCATAGCCTAAATGAGGGAGATCCTACTATATAGGTTTAGGGTTTAGGGTTATATATGTATACCCTCACCCAAATATTGTGGTTCTTGCTCCAGAGACACCCCCTGAAAATAATGGATCCCGGATGTTAGGACATCCCCATGTGGGGCTTTGGGATGCCTCACGTCATTTGCGAAAGCTGTGCTGAAAATGAGACATGTGTAGTTTTTTTACTTTCGTATACTTCTGATAAGAACATGCACAAAGATGCGTGTAAAGATAGGTATGTATGCGTCTAAATACAAACGGATATAGAAACAGAGGGATGTGTGCACATATATATGTATATATGTTTATACATATATGTGCGTATATCTTTCTATAGCTAGGCTTCTATAGACACGCACACCTCCGCAAGTCCCGAAACCCCCAAAAACATTGAAGCTTGCAACTACTTCTGGAAAAGCCTGAGCCAACAACAGCAAACCCCAATCCCCAACCGCTTAACCCCAATGCATGAACCCTAGAAGCCGAAGGCTTCGGGCTCTAGGTTTAGGGTCTAGCCTAGAACAGAATCCCCAAACCCTTCCTAAACCCTAAGCCGCAAACCCCAAGCTCTAAAACAAGGTAACACGGCCTTGAATGACCCCTAGTAATTTCCACATCAGGAAAGAGCATCTTACAGAGATTTGATAGTGAAATCGCGTTTTCGTGTGGGGTTTGGGTACATGCGTGGGAGAGGCCTACATTTCGCAATGGCCAAAACCCCCAGAAGGGTCTCCACTTTTCAGCGGT